>UYYA01000672.1:0-38871 GCA_900624975.1 Angiostrongylus costaricensis | reverse complement strand
GTGAATTGTAGTGTAGATAGCAATACTTACTTGGATACCTGGATGTGCTGTCATCACTGTTTGTGCGGGCCCCAGCATAGTTTCCATTCACCGAAGTTTTGATGGTTTAGCCATTGTGGTTCCCTGGAATCCCGAGAACAGCTTGGCCAAAGTCTACCCCAGGTCGCCACCACCACAGGCAGTCACAGCTCTTGTGGACCAGAGGGGGATTTGTCGCCATGCGACTAGTTTGATACCAGGACGGTAGTGGATCCTGGTATTGGTTTGCTCTTAGCTGGATTTCCAGATGGAAACGCGGGACTCTTGAATAGTTTGGGAGACCCTGCTGGGTGATGAATCACTCTGCTGTACATCGCAGCCCGACACTCAGGAACACCTCTCATCCACAAAGATGAGGAGGAGGTAGGTAGCAGCAAAGATAGCAAACTTTTCTGGAACTTTCGAAATATCATCCATGTCCACTGATGTGTTACAAGTTTTATGTTGTGATTCCTTTGTTATAATCACAATCTTAACTCTTTTATTTACTGCCTTTTTCTTCTTAATGGCAGGTTATGTTTCGAATTATAACTCGTATGAAATGCTGAGATATTTGCAAAACTCCGGACCACAGGTGTATGCAGTGGGGAACGAACACGCGCTGTTGTCCTTACCGGGGAGCAGCGCACTTCACCACTACACCGACCCGGATGGTTCCCCACTGCATACACCTGTGGTCCGGTGTTTTGCAAATATCTCAGCATTTCATACGAGTTATAATTCCTTTGTTAATTTGTTGGAGTTCAGAGTTCCACTGTCATTTACTTACAGGTCGTCGTTGGAAAACTGTGATGGTTCCAATAATAACCGTTATCTGCCCAACGGTGACTCTGTCCAGCTAGAAGGGAGAAATCCGTATTATGGGAAGCTAATAAGTTCGGCTTGTCTTTTTTTGTGCCGTAATAGGACGTTGTTCATGGTTTAAACTGCGGGCGATTTTAGGTATGGATGCCGACTCAACACCCTATCCTGAAGATCTGATTATGATTGGGAACACCGTGGACATTCACGAGGTTAGCAATCGGTTATCTCGTTGAAGTCCTACTACTATCCGCTTCTACCTTGAGCAGACGACAGCAAGCGAAAAAGTCTATTTTTGGCGTTGCTTACGAAACTTATGTTGCTTTTCCTATATTCCAGTTCTCAGTTTCGAATCTGACTTACACTTTACACTGCAGTCATTTGTTTCATATGCTTCTTTAATCTCTTTGTTTTCGCCATCTTCATAATTGGGACGACACCTTTCAGGATTCCAAGCCTCTTCTTCTGGAAGAAGAGCACACTTTATCTGAGAACAACGAGCAAACATCAAGGAATTGCGAAAGTATGAATCCAACTTCACAATGTGGCAAAACTATCGTGGTATGGCATAGTAATTGTTTTTGTTCTCCAATAAAATGACTGGAATATCTTGAAGGTAATGCCCGAAGACATCGAAGCTGCAGGATTGAGCTTGCAGAACTTGGGCGATTTAACAGAAGCACAATTTACTACGTTAGTCGATATTGTAGAGCGACGAGAAAGAAGTGTGGGATCTGCTGAGTCATCTGATTTAATACATCGAGAACAGTACGGTACGGTAGAGGTCCTTATATTGCTAGGGATCTAGTCTCTTTTTTAGTGTTAAACCCAAAGCTTATCCTATTGTTATCACTGGGATATTTATTTTTTTATTTTTTTAGTATGACCCATCTTCACTTCTACTATGCGTGTTCCAGCACTGCTCACATTTGATTCGTTTCCTCGCACTCATCATCCAAGAAGATCTTCCAACTTTTACGTGTGGCTTCGGCTACTGCTTGGGAATTTTCATCTCGTCATGAATGCCGATGATTGCTGATCGAATCGATTCTCACTGGAGTCCTGAGATATTCGGACAAGAGCGTTTCCAATTGGATTACAAAGAATGCTTTTTCTCGGACAAGTCTGGTACCAAATTCCCGACCCTGGAGGGATGAGAGGCTTGGTGGGCTGGAGCGCAATCGAGCTGGCACCATACTCGTGAAGACCGACATCATTACCACTGTGCTGTGCTCCCTCGAAATATTTAGTTATAATTTTAATTTATTATTTACTGCCTACTATTTTTGATAGCAAGGTATATTGCGAAATATAACTTCAGCGATGCTGAGATATTTGCAAAACTGCGGACCGCAGGTGTCTGCGGTGGTGAACGAACGCGCTATTGTCGTTTCCGGGGAGTAACGCGTTCACCACCACACCGGAGTTTTCTCAACACCATTGAAGTTATTTAATTATAAATATAATACTTGTGATTATGTGAACGGATTCGACCTTTAACCAAATCGTTCTATCAGATGAAGAGTATAGCTTCTAGACGACCAAATGGCCAGCTCATCTTCTAGTGGAGATTCACTCACCATTGTAATAACAGATGATGGAAGTCTAAGGCTTACGGATGCCACTGGGCATACGTTCTCGGTAAGTTTTGCTTTGTTTATTTTTCACTTGTATAAGTTAACTGTTTACTTTCCTTGGAAGGTAATTTGGTGAATTAAGAATGCCTTGGAAGTTCAGTACTTATTTCCCATCTGCTCTTCGGTTCTTATGCATTTCGGCTCACTAAATCCATGTTCACTGCTTTATCAAGTAAAAGAACTAAGAGCAAACATACTGACGGACTCCTATAATGTCAGTTTCATTAGATTTGTTCACATCAATTACTGTGTTTCATTTAAATTTCTGGACATTTGAGGTTTTCTAATAGGTTTTGGACTTTTGTTGACTTGGTAGGCTTAAAAGAAAATAGTTAACTGTGGTTCGATGTGGCTGAAGTTAGTTCTGGATGTCGGACTGTGACGTACAGCAAGGTCCACCACGTTTTCGACATTATGGTTACCTTTTCGTTACAATAAGGTGGAAAATCATAGAGGAGGCCTTTGTAGGTGTGATTTTAGTGTGCTTCCATGGTAGGCAGTGCCACTTATTAAACAGCTAGAGTCCATCAATGTGTTCCACGAAATGTACCTTGTTTCGATGTTCCATGTTAATGCTCCTTTTTTTGAAATTAACCGTTTGGAAAATTCATGCATACCTATGGAGCTATAGACCAAAGGTTATTAAATAAATCTCTAATGACACTGAGATATTTGCAAAACTCCGGACCGTAGGTTTCTGCAGTGGAGAACGACCGTGCTATCAACCCTTTCCGCGTGCTAACGCGTTCACCAGCGTGCCATGCGTGTCCTTTGTTTCGCCTTTCTCTCAGCTTGTTTTCTATCTACCACTACTATCAGCAATCATCCGTCAAAGGGATTGATGTGGGGTGCCTATATCGTTAATGAACCCAGTTAAGCTGAGGCTTTGGTCGAAATCGAAATCTCTAATGTTCTCATCTCCTCAGTTTGACAAGGGATGTATTTCATTCGCTGTGTTGAATCATGGTTGCCGTATGGATAAGGGAAGACGTGAAAAATACTGACATGGTCAACTGCCAAGTGCTGATATCACAGTGGTTGTTTGGTGGGAGAGTGGAAGAACGTTCTCCTCACACACCCGAATTCTATGTGTTGGATTTAGGTGTCGGACGTTCTATTGAGAATGTTTTCAGTTTGATGGTGCTCAGTTAGATGCGCTTCGAATTGATATAAATAATTTAACGGACGAGAATATTCAGCAGATTGTTCAACTGGCAATGCCTGCAATTAGAATGTGAGTTTTGTTTGCCGCTTTTATTATAAAACAGGAAATGAGATAGGGGCCATGAGTAGGAAATGGACTGTACCTGTTTCTACACTGTTAGCCAAAGCCCATTTATAGAATGACACGAATGGTTCCCGTTAGACTTCATCCATCTCTGTTGGTTCTGTAATATCCTTTTTTGGGAAATACTAAAACAATCGTAGTTTTCATCCAAAGCGCTTCGCTTTCTCTTATCTTTGCCTAGGTGGTACCCACGGCTAGCTCATTGTCTCCGGGAACCTGAGCGTATATCAGACCTTTTTCTTGCAGACAAGTTCGAACTATCACCTCTAATAAATTTTCTAGTTATTTGGTTGCATGCTTTTAACGGAGTCCGTATGCCTAAAGTATCGCCATACTCGCCAGCTTGTCCACGACGACTTGAGTGTGACTACATGAAAACGAATAGTATAAGTCAACCGGCATCGCAGGAAGCCTATCACCTGAGCCATATTTGTTTGTGAGCAAATGCATGGTTACCATTGGTTCACTCTGTGCCTCACCATCCTTATACATTATGTAGCTTCGCGAGCAAGGATCCCTAATCTGAAATTTCTCTTTTTTGTTATAATTTCTACTGTTTAGCGGAAATGGGAATTTCGCTAAATCAAAAGCAGAGATAGAGCGCCGTCGACATGATCAGGCCTTGGTAAGTATACGAATCTTTTTTTTCTCATGTGTAACTAGTAAAAACTTTCTTTCAAAATCCTTTCGCTGTACTCGTGTTCCCTATTATTATCAGAAGTAATACATTTGCTGTGTTCATGATAAGGCTGACTTATTGAAAAGCTACCCGGTTTTTATTGTTTCTTTGGAACATTCGTAGGTGCGTCAAATATGCCCGAGTTTCTCATTATCTCATGGAGAAGTTTTCTGTTTGTATCACTCTTAAGGAGGGGCGCGTGTGGCGCGGTGGTCAGAGGCGCCATGCAATACACATGGGATTGATCCCAGCGCCCCAGGCTCACCAATCCTTCCATCCCTCTGGAGTCAGCAAATTGGTACCAAAATTGTCTGGGTGATGGCAGCACTGGATCGATACATCGGTAGGCCACCGTGAGTCATTGTGAAGACGAGATATGCATTCAGTCACCTTCAACGATGTTTAATGAAGTCGAATGCATGGCCCATCCTTCAGGAATTCACCAGCGCCGAGAGCTTTTTTAGCTTTTACCGCTCTTACTGGCTGATATTCTATACTTCCTTCTTCCATTCTTTTGCATAAGTGATAAATCGTCAAGTAGGTGATTTGTTTACTATATATCATTCAAAATTTTCTCTGTTTCTCGTTTCAGAGCAATGACACCGGTTCACAGCCCTTCATATTCAAAAACGGTTGAGTTTGAGAGGTTTCCACATTTATATTCCTTTTTAGAATACAAATCGTTCTTTAACATTTGTGTCGGTTCCGTTCAGATATTATAAATACCTCTCAAGCTGCCGGAGAACGATTACAGATGCGGCAATCTGATCGAAGTAGCTCGCGAAATCCATCAATTCGTTATATAAAAAATGGAAAGTGCAAGGTAATTAGAGTTATTTTGAACTTTTTGAGCATTTGAATTCTCTTTTAGTAAAATCAGTGGTCCTTTTTATGATTCGCTTGTATACATTCCATAGAAGAGGCCATGCTCAGCATAAACTGTCGAAGCTCTTTCATTTTCGTAGTCCCTAGCAATAGGACTGTCTAAAATAGCGTTTATAATAGTCTTAACATTTTATTTTGCTGCCTACTACTATTTTTCACGACAGGGTATCATGTGAAATACAACCAAGATGATGCTGAGATATTTGCAAAACTCCGGACCTCAGTTGTCGGCGGTGTAGAACGAACGTGGCGTTCACCACCACACCATGCGGGTCCATCGCTTTGCCTTTTCCTCAGATAGTTTGCTATCTAGCATTGCTATCATCACTTACCCGTCAACGGGGTTGATCACAAATCGGCATTGAACCTAGTAAAGCTGAGACTGAAGTTGAAGTTCGAAGTTTTCCATAGTTATGGCAGATAAGTACGGAAGGTGTGCAAGATAATGTAAAATAACTCAGTGTTTCTGGAACTCTGAAAATCAGTTCAGTTACGTGGTCGTGGCAATGAATAGGCCAACAGTCAAACAATACAGCTCTTACCCAACGTACTTAATACTACAAGAGGTGTTTTTTCCTGCTTAGATCCTCTGCCTTCACCTTCACCAAGATTATCTCGTTAGGAAATAGTTAAAGATTTGGATTGGAATTTTGAATCATTAACTAGTTTTTGGTTGATTACGTTGTTGTTATTGTTGCTGATGCTGGTAATGTAAAGTTGTTACCAGATGATAAACTATTCTGTAGGTGCAGTATGAGGATGGTCGTTTCGAATGGGTTGGAGGCGACAATTTAGACTTGTGTGAAAACAAGGCTGTGGAACATTTCGACCACTCTGGGTAAGTAGCTTTAGCACGTGAAATATTGCTTTCCCAGCAACGGGTCATTTTTTTTTCTTGTTGAAACTCACAGATATCATGCTGGAAATCTACCACATGAGAATGAGAACACAACATCTCGTGGTAGCGTAACGCAAATAAAACGCCAACACTCAACCAATTCCTTTGGTGCTACTGCCAGCCCGCCAAAAAGGCGCAGTATTGAGCAAACTCCGAACTTTTGCTGTCCTGTATGTGATCGAAAGGTACGTTACTAGATGGGTTTTAAGTAACATAATGGCCATTTTTTAAGGGCAACATTGAAGTGCTATCAGCACTCAAGTGAAGCACTACTTTGCTAGTCAGAATAAGACTCACTACGGTCCATATGCTTGCCAGAGGAAACCGAAAAAAAATAGATAGAATAAATAAAAAATAACTGTTAACAGGAAGTCCGATGAAAACATTGAATGAAGGAAGGTTCCATACTGCAATTCATCCGGTTTTTGGAGCGCTCGTTATGCAACGTATGATTGGACGTTGTCGTGCAAAGAAACTGGACGCTTATTGACCACATTTGGATATACGTGCAACATTTTCCATAGCATTTCATCGGTTTTGTGGCATCGCTGCCAGTTGTGGTCGTTTTGACAAGAATGTAACTATGTTTAACATGATTCCCTTCTCCGGAAGCTTCTATGCAAATCATGTTTTGAAATAGGCTTAGTGCCTTCATTTGGTTTAATAATTGAACTAGACTTTATAAATTATTTTGAAAAATGGACATCATACTGCTAGACACAATGCGGACGGGAGATGGATCGATTTTTTGGTGTAAAAAAGCGCAGAGCAGACTCAAATAACATTTGGAGGTGTAGCTCCGCTTATTCGCTTCAGATGGTAGTCGATTGCTCATACGCTCACTCGCTCATCTTCGTCATAAAAATTCACATCTCTGATATAGAAGCTTCCGAAGTATCTGCGTGCCGAGCTTTCGGTAGCATTCCATGGCCAATGTTCCTGATTTAGAGTGCCTACCGTTGCTTCATGTATAAGTTTGGACTTGTGAGACAAAACGATACGATTTTCATGTTTGATATCATTGTAAATTATTTTTTAGAAAAAAACTATGTAGCAATATTTGTGAATCCAATGTAGGAAAAAAGGTGACATGACAAACAATCAAGCAAGAAATAAGTGATGTAGTGGAGTACAGTAACAATAGAAAAAGCATATATATATATATATATATATATATATGTAGCGGTCTCTTTTACAAATTCCATTACGCCAAAACAGGAATTATTTTCTTATTCTACTCATAGCTGATCCTTTGTGACTATGGTGAAATATTAGTTCTGAAATCTTTTAGGTTTATCAAAAGGAACCATCATATATCGTTATACGACTTCCTGCGTGTGATGACTGTACAAAGGAGAGAATGATAGTGTTAGATGAACGTACAAGAAGAGTAGATGATCCTTCTAAATAACAGTACCAGTAATTATATATTAATCTCTGAATATTTTTGTATTTTCTTCAGGAGTTTAAAATGCAGTTGTTAGGCATTGGGTTTGCTTATTGAAGAAAATCAGCAAGCGTTTGTAGCTTCTATGCAGCTGTTTGTGTGAGTATTTCTGTACTTTCTTATGGCAGCTTCTTCTTTATCACCACGGTATTCTCAAATATTTGGAGCTGTTGTGGGAAGATAAAGGGAAAGTGTGAGACAGTTCTCTCAAGTGAAAATACCAATTTTGAGTTCTTGCCTTTTCAGATATAAAGAATTTTATGGTTTGAGTAGTCGAGGAAAGTAATCGCGGTCTCGGAACCCATTAGGTTAGAGTTTGTATCATGAAGTGTAAACTGCTGTTCACTGTGGACATAATACGCTGCTGTATGGAATAAAATGGATTGGATGTGATTGTGCCATGTATTAAATGTGAGGAAGCGCTTCTAATTTTAAGGAAAGTCCACCATTAATTTGTAATTAATTGTTTTTTTGTCCATGAATTATGATAATTTACAACACCTTCTTGGATTGTTAAGTTAACACGAGTTCGGCTAACGTTACAACGTTTTCGCCTTCATCCAGTCAAACAATACAGCCCTTAGCCAACGTACTTAATACTACAAGATGTTCCACAGTTGCTATTCCTCTCGATGTGGCGTCTTCATCATCATATCGAGTCGGATCTTCCTCAGTGGAGCATCTCTCGAATAGATAAGCTCACCCGAAACAGTGCTCTTTTATACAAGATGGTTGTTGTTGATACGACGATACGTTGATAATAATTTGTTTTTGAACGGATAATTCGAACAAAATTGTGATCACTATGGAATTAATGGATTGATCAGTTACACAAAATGTGGATAGTTTACTTTTGGAAGACAGAATATTTCCACTATCCACTGATGCATTCTGATGCGCAAAAATGCAGGCGACGATACTTCAGTTTTAGGCGAATGTCAGAATACGCCATGGGAGCAGTAAGTTTTGGAAAATAGTCGAATATTGCCTACGACTGTCGTTTTCCATACTAGTAATGCCCTCTAGATAGCGAGTGCTGCCGATGACGGTTGTAGTAAGGCAAAGGTTATGTAAGAAAAAAATAGTGCGACAGTGTATACGAAGTGCAAGCAGTACTAGGTAGAATAGCAAATTAGCTCCGTGATATGTAGTCGTTCGAGTCTGTCGCTAACTAGACCTCTTTGTTGTTGCTACAGATCAAAGCTGAAACTTGGGTAATTGAGCCATTCGTAAAAATCACAATACAATAGCGACAATATGACAGTACAGAAATAATACGAGCTACAACTTAATAACGGAGATGAATAAGCGAGGGTAGGATGATGAATGAGAGCTTACTTTTGAGACAAAAGAGCAGCTCGGCTGTTGGCTGGTGGCCTAATGTGATACACAATTGATACTAAGCATAGAATGCAGTACTAATGGTGTATGAGGTTAACATATTAGAAGGCTTGTAATAGCTCTAACTTCTAACAATAGCGTAACGAGGTTGACATATTATAAGGCATGTATGAGATTGTAGTAGCTTTAACCTACAATAACACTGCGATGAGGTTAACATATGTATAACCACCGTAAGTGTTAACGTGGTCACCGTGAAAGTTGTCATGGGGAGATAGGAGTTGCACTAGCAATAACGAGGACTTGGCGGAGTCATAAAACATTGAGCATGGTAAATCACACATCATATAAGTACATCAACGGATATCGATGAATTCCGACGCTTCAGAATGATTAGACGAATTGGTGCAGCAACGGTGACCTTTGCAGAGTAGTTATAGAGAAAGGCGCAAGTGCTTGAGACATAACAAGGCATAGCGATTATATGAGGATTGACAATAATTTTAATATGTCGACGATGCAGGAATGTGAGGCTCGGCAGAATTCTAATCTGTGCAAACTGAAGGAGAGGTGAACAAATAAGATCAGGAGTAGGAACAAGGTGAAGTGGAAGAGTGCTAACGATCACTACGCATCGTTTGAAGTCAGGTGATATAGCTATGAGGCGTGACTAATCTCTAGTTAACGTTTATACGAAGGAATACAGATGTTCACCAACGGAGAAACTGCAGCCCTCTAAATCATTGGGACTTTTCAATGTCTAGGTGAAAGGATGCAAAGTTTCGCACAAAGTTAATTTGGTCGTGTAACGCGAAATGTGTGAAAACACCCGCAACTCACAGCTGCTCAGCCAATGCGCCAACGAACTGTTGAGCGACGTCAACAGTTCAACCAAGTACATGATATTATGGCTTATACAGAAAGTTTATGTGAATTTGAATGAGAGGTGGCAGACAACATCTCTTATTTTGTGGAAAATGTTCTCCAAAGGAAGTTCAGTGTTAAACAATTCTCGCCGATTTGAATTGCTTCGCCCTTCTCCCTAAGACACATTTCTGCACGAAGTAGCGGAATTAGTATATAAAATGCGATTTTTTATCAGTCACCAGGTGACAAATAGTCTGTACGGATACAATAGCTGTTATGGATATGAAGTACTGTAGAACAGATTGGTGGAGGCGGATACTACAGTGGTAGTGATGTCCGTCATCACGAGTATGCTTCTAGTTCGATTCCGCTTCTGGCCAACCAACCCTCTTATCACTACGAGGTCAGGAAATTGGTAACGGATTTGCCTGGGAAAAAATCAATTTCTGCAATCCAATTGAGAACGCTCCACCCAGGCTATCCCAGGAGTCCCGGGAGAATTGCTCGACCAACATTCTACGACATTCAAGATGAAATGGAAATCCACAAATAGCAACCGAAGCGACACGTAAAAGTTGGAAGATCGTTGTGGACAGTGGATGCTAGAAAATCAATTGAAGGTGAGAAGTGCTGGGATCCGCGCAGTAGACGTGAAGGCGGATCAAATAAAATGAAATGAAAAAAAAACAGTGGATGCTGCAGCGTACCTATGATCAACAATAATGTGTTGATCAAATGGTGCATACCTTCCAAAGAATTACGATACGGTACGTTTTGTTTCGCACTTCTAATGTATACGTGGAAATATACAGAGATTGTACACATCGAAAATGATTTATTCATATGTTCGTACAAAGCGATTTTATTGAGCTGATGCGAGGTTGCTATACTAGCCGTTGTTGTTGGTCGATGGCTGACGTTTCGGCGATTTCGCCTTCCTCAGAGCCGTGCTGTTACGAGTGGAACTGCCCACCAGTGGTGTACGAAAATTGTTTGGTTTATTGTTTTGCAATATTGCCTTGCAGTTCGCTATTTGCTAGCTAACATAATAAGGACTGGTGTGGGTTGGATTATCTATTTAAAACAACTTATTATCGGCGGGTAGTCATTATCAACCACAACCGTCCTGTGTAAAGGAGCGCTGCTGGACGAGGTTGCCTCATTCGAGCAGTCAAAAATAACCTTTCCACTGAAGATCGTACCGGTTGTATACAAACTGTATTATACCTAATGAAGCATTTCAAAGAATAACGTTCTCTAAACGACTGCCTCTACTAGTAATCTTTTTGCCACGTTCAGAAACCTACTTGCGATCATGTTGTTATGTAATAGCCTCGTAAGAACCCACACACTGTCTCTGTTTTTTCGAACACTTAATCACGCTTTCTCCAATGAAGTGAGAAGTCAATGGTATGTCAGTACTCCAGCGTCCACAAATGGACGTTCATCTTGAAGTCATGCAGCGGCGTTTCTGCAAGCGCCGCTTACATGTCCTCCATACTTTCACCAGTGACGACTGGATGATCAAGTGGAAGAGGAGCTATATGTACCTAAGGTACGGGTGAGAAGGATGTATCTGATCTTAAGAGAAAGTAATATGCAGACCACTTGCTAGTCCTAGCAAATTAAAACTATAGTCTCAGTTCAATTCTGTCCGCTAAAAGCATTTTTTAGTGGTGGATTTTAATCATCTTCGGTTTGGTTGAGTTAGAAGAAGAGTCGTTATATGACTTCTGGACAGCATAATAATGACTTATTCGATTATCTCTTATATTATCTCTTACCGTTCCACTTAAAAATCGTTACACCGCTCTGATTTTATTGAGCTGCCGACTGTGCAATATTTAGCTTCGCGCGGGCGACTGGTTTGGAAGTTCTTTCCTGTTTTCCCTATAACTGTTAGTAAGATGGGTACCTGCCCTCCATAACGCCTTAGAGAAAGAAAGGCTCGTGTAGGATGGGTGTAAGAAGGCGGAAGATGACACTACCTCGGAATAGCACGATGGATTCGCCAATACATACATGCCTTCCAGCTCTCTATATCGGGCTGAAGCTCCTTTTGATAATGTAGATAGCGATCTAATTCTATATCAACTGTGCTGGCTGTATCGATTTGCATTGTCTGGAAAGCGAAAGCTTGCCAATGGACTTTCACTTTTTTTTCTTCGTCATAGCAGAGTTGGCACTAGGATGACCTGCATAAGCGAGATTCGCATCACAGTAACCTCTCAAATGTCGCAGTTAAACAATGCTATCTTAAGGCAGAAACAGAAGAATCTTCTTATTTCGTCAACACATAGCTGGATTTAGCAGTATTAACAACGGGAATTAACAATCAGATCTTTATGGTCGATGCTACACGCCAATACAACGAACTCAATGGATGACGGTTGCAAAGGAATGAGAGCAGAAGTGCTGGGACTTGCGCGAGATGTGATGGTTGGTGATCTAAGGACCTTAGTGAGCAACATCATGAATACGAGCTTCATTTCGTGATCGATTTCACAAAATAGCCGATTGAGAACCAATGAGGTGTGTCAAAAACGTTCGTATTTCCTATAGATCATCATATAGAAGGTTTACAGTCCTTAGGAGAGTATTTTACCATTCTTATCCTTTAGGTATTGTCAGTTTCTTTTGAGGAGCCATTTTTTCCTCGTTTTTCACATTTATGACATAAGAGTGGCGCGTATGGCGCAGTGTTCGGAGGCGTCCTGCATTATACATGCGACTGATCGCCGCGTCCCAAATTCACCAAGCCTTCCATCTCTCAGGGTTCGGCAAATTGGCAGTACACTTGATAGGAAGGATAGCAGAACTGACTTGATACATTGGCAGGCTACAGCTAGTCATTGTAATGGCCAGATATGCATTCAATCACCTCCAACGATGCTTAATAAGGTTGAATGCATGGCGTACACCTCAAGGATTAATCAACGCTGAGAGCTTAGTTTTATCCTTTTTATTTTTTTATGGCATAAAAGAGTCATCCATCGCGACTTATTTTCCACCGCATATATTTGTCGAGAATTGAATTTTCTTCCGTTTTAATAGCAGTTTTGCTGTTTTTCACTTAATGGAGCTGTGTTTTTAGGGTTACGTTACCGAGTTAGAGTGGAAGAGGCAAGAAGAAGGGTGCACAAGGTGGGCGTTGAATCTTAACTAAATTTTTTTTTCTGCAAAATAGAAGATAGAACTAGCTGAGAGACAGGCGAAACGAAGGATCCGCATGGTGTGGTGGTGAACGCGTTACTCCCCGGAAAGGAGTATAGCGAGTTCGATCCACACCGCAGACACCTGCCGTCCGGAGCTTTGCAAATATCTCAGCAATATTGTGGTTGTATTTCGCTTAATACCATGCCATAAAAACTATAGAAGGCAGAAAATAAAAAGTAAACTATGTTGTTTGTATTTACTTTCTAATAGAAATTTACTCTCTTCATATGTGTATATATCTACACATGCAAGCATACCGTATGACTATATGTATACAAAACTTTATACCGGAGAGAGAGCGATTTCATGCCCTGCTTCCTAGGAAAAGAGACCCTTTAAGATACTCGTATCACCTGTATCACTTGTCGTCCCATTGACCGTCGAGTGACTCGGGCCAGCTCCACTAAATCTTCCGCTTCTCCGTGTCACATGCAGAAAAAATTTGATCGTCGTGTTGGTGGTCTTCCTTCTGCGTGTTTGACATCCAGTGGAATCCATTTATTAATTGCTTTTGTCCATTGGTTGTCGTTAATATGCACTATGTGTCCGGCCCAACTCATCTTCCACAGTTTCGCATGTAGAACGGCGTCCGTGATCTTTATCATTGACGTACGTCAGAGCTTCGAATTCCTTGGCTGACTTATGTGGCACGTGATACTCCTAGCACCGTCCCTTCGACTGCGCTTTCTGTAAAGCTCAGTGATCCTTCACTCTGCTTAGTACTGACCAGCTTTTTGATTTATACGTTACGACAGGGAGAATTGTGCAGTCGAAAAGGCGAGTAAAGTAAGGGGTGTTCTTTGTCCTCTTCATCACATGGCCGACGCTGTTGAAAACCTTCCAAGCCGCTCGCTCCCTTCTGCTCAACTCTGAAGCTAAGTCGCTCATCATGTTGATTTCCCGACCTAGATAGACGTAGCTGGGCCATTCAGAGATATTCGTTCCGTTGAACGTGAATGGGGCATAGGAAACCAATCCGCTCCTAATGAACATCGTTTTTGTGAGATTTAATCGCAGATCAATCTTTCCACAGGCTTCATCAAAGTCGGCAAGCATTCGTTCTGCTTGGCTAATGTTTAGTGTTATAAGGACAACGTCATCAGCAAGCAAAAATGGTGTAATTGCTGACCATGGATTTTCACTCCCATATTATCCCATTGCAGTGCTCGCATGACGTTCTCGAGGGTGGTGGCGAATAATTTTGGCGAGATGGTATCGCTTTGCCTAACCCCTCTTTTGACGTCGATATTAATATTCTCGTAGAATAGGGATATCCTTGATGTGAAAATTTTATACAGCTCACGAAAAATCTTTATATATTGAGTAAGGACTCATTGAGTGCCCAGGACTTCTATACTGCTTCTATGGCAACTGAGTCAAAGCATTCTTTCAATCGATGAAACTGAGACAGAACTGTCTTTTATACTCTCACTACAGTTCAGTGAGTCTTGTTGTAGTCTGAATGTGGTCTATCTACTGAATCTGTTTGGGAACTTTGCCTGCTCATATGCCTCTTCTTCGTCCAGTGTTCTGTCAGGCCTGTTCAGCATGGCTCAAGTGGAAAGTTTGTAGACGATGGACAACAAGCAGATTGGGCGATAGTTGCCGATATCACGAAGCCACCTCTTCTGATGTTGGCGGTTGGCCGTAGCTAGTGCGATTCCAGGCTAATGTATAAGCTCGGATGTTTCTGTAGGGAGACGTCTCTTGGTGACTTTCGAACTCTCACCTTTCACTGCATTATCATGAATGTGTTGAATAAGCCGATCGCTTTCGTCGGCTATTTAAACAGTGACTTTTTCCCAAGAGCCCGCTAATGAGCTAAATAAGACTGGTAGTCTCTGGATTCCGTTTTTGAACTTGGAGCTTTCTCTCCTTTCCGCGGGAAATAGATTTTTGCACCAAGGAGACGATGGTCTGATCGCACGTAGAATATCGAGACAATAGCGAAATCGACTAGCTGAAACCTCCGATTTAGAGTATGTGGTCTATTTCGTTGTCAAAGTCGGTAGCGATCCACAGCTCCTTATGTGTAAGCTTCCGATTCGGAGTCTTAGTTGTTCGAATAAATCGATTTCATGGTCAAACTCTTTTTCACAGGAACGCTAACGCAGGCGACTCTTCTATTGTCACATGTTAAGAGGAACAGTTCTTCTCCGGGGTCACAGATAAAGCTGAATGGACGGCATCACCTCATTTCAGCCAACCCAGCGAAGTTGTACCACATCTTTCTAGCCTATAAGGTCAGGTTCCCTATAGAGAATTCTGATGCAGGTTAGGGTTATTTATAAGTACAAATGGTTTCCCTAGCTCATCCAGATTTAAGAAAAGGATATGCCTAATCGGCGTTGCAGAAACAAGGAGTCTACCTCCTGGACTCAGATGCGCCTCAGGATAGCACAAGATCACTTTTTGTCCTTGTCTAAGCCAAGCGCCACCTGGAGATACGCCGAGAAGCCATTAGACTAACCGACTGGGAATCCATCTTTGAGGGAAGGTGGGTCCGCATAACACACAATAGAAAGCAATCGTTAATTAGAATACTCCAACTTTATTTACCATAAGAAATTTTTATTCATCTTATTGTCGCTATTTATTATCTTCGATAGTTATTATATGGCCCCACAAAACGTATTTTATACTCTGGACATCTCAGCATTTCTTGCACTCGATTCGATTCGTCGCGTTCACTAGCCACTAAGGTCTTCAAACGTTTCTTGTGTGAGATTGCCTTCTGCTTGAGGATTTTTTCGTTTTTGTCGCAAATCTCGCTCAAAGCAGTATTAGTTGAATCTCCATGGAAGCATCAAATAACCATGTTATCCCGCGAGTTAAGCAAGATTCTACTGCACCTGCATTTAACGATGGTCACAGAAAAGAACCTCAAGCAGTAGCTGAAACAGCAGACACGATGACCTTTGCAAAAATGAAGAAGCGAATCAATAAAAGGAGCGCTAGGACCGGCACAATATGTGATATCAGGTCATGTAAAAGCAAAAATAAAAGGATATTTTGCTATACGGTTTATGTGGGAATAAGAATTCGTTCAGGTCTGTAGAAACGTTTGTGATTCAGTGGAAAGGGGCATCATGAAACGGCCGTGTAGTGTTTGACACTATTCATTGACAATTTATAACTTTTATCTACTGCCCACTACTTTTTTCTTCCGGAGAGTATTACGTAGAATACAACCGAAATGATGCTGAGATATTTGCAAAACTTCGATCACAGGCCAGATCGAACCGTGATTACATTTGCTGGGAGTTCACGTGTTACGCACGGCACCACCGATGCCCTATTTCTGCCTTTCTCTTTGCCAGTCTTTTTACTTTAACGGTGCCATCAACAATCACCTGTCAACGGGAATGATTTGGAGAGCGCGAGTCGGCATTGAAACCACTTAAACTGAGGTTATGGTTGAAATCATGGTGTATAACTTTTATCTACTGCCCATTATTTTTTTCCCCGGGAGAGTATTATGTAAAATACAACCACAATAATGCTGAGATATTTTCGAACTTTGACCCCAGTCCAGATCGAACGGCAACTATCCTTTCTGGAGGTACTCGTTATTATTAACAGTAAAAATATTATTAATGGAATTATAATGATTACTATTTATTATATTATTAAAAACGCAGTTATTTCTTATTCGTTGGGGGAGAATACCTAAGCACCTGATCAAGTTATATGCTCTATCACAAGTAGTTTACATAAATTTGCGTATGTAGACTTCTCTATGTGAGGTTCGTGTCCTGCACATCGCGATTTCGATCGAAATGCCACAATGAAGTAACCGACAGGTTCATGAAAGGCTGTTTGGGACTTCTTTATTGCAACTCCTACGAAAAACGTATCACCCTCCATGTGCTACGGGGCCTAATGGACAGCATGAAGTAGGTAAGGGAAGAATGATTTTGCTACTGCACGCGCGGGTCACCTGGTAATTAACGGGCGCAGTGGATAGAGGTGTCCTGCAATATACACGTGATCGACCTTCGACCCTAGGAGGATATCAGCACTTACTTGATACATTGGTTGGCCACCGCATTGTATAGGCCAGATGTGCATTTAATGAGCCCTTACGCTGCCTAACGAAGTGCAATGCACGGCGCATTTCTTACGGATTGATCAAAGCCATACGCTCTATCTTTTTTATAGGTATTGAACGTAAATTGACTTAGTGGGTAATAGATATACGTTCAGATAAGATATGGGTGCACGGAATTAGTTGAAATATCTAATTTACTGTTCTATTTTTTTCACCATAACAGAATTCCTTAGCCCTACGTCGATGACGCACGTACATTAAAACAAGCAAATCACATTAAATGTAAGTCGTATGGCAGCAAATTCACTGGTTCAATAATGATTGCGCCCGACATAGTTTCACTCTGAACAGGCACGTTTTCCTAGTTAATCCTACGAGGATTTCATGGAACTCGGATTTCAACACTTTAAAAATGAGTTCATTACGTGTGGCTATGTCTAATTTGTTGCCAGACTTATACATGACCAAATGTTCAGGGTTAGCAAGTACCGAATGCATAGCGAATCAACGAAAGCACGATGTTTAATCTTTGCTACTTAGTACTATGTTGATATAACTCTGCAGCTACCTCCTCAGAGTCCACAAAATTTATGCCTGAGAAAAATTGCTTTGATAATGGATTTTAAGCCTCTTATTATCAACTATGACGTAGTATTTCTTGGCTATATATATCCATATATAGCTATATATATGCCGTTTTCTGCTATATCCCTTTTTACCATTTCATTAACCAGAATTTATTGCACATCGCAGAATTCTGCGAAATCGTAAAGAAGATTTTGCATGCCTGATTACATACATCATAGAGATCCCAGAATCTCTTCAATTCGATTCGTCTCTTAGCTTTATGTCACAAAGATCTTCGGCTTTCGCGTTTCATGCCGGCTGTTGCTTGAGGTTTCTGTTCTTTTTTATGGATGTTTTCGAATGCTGGTCGCTGGATTTTCAGTGGGGTCTTAAAATAACTGTTCTAGTACATTCTATGGCTTTCGCCACTTGCATTCGCCACCATTTGTGGATCCTTCCATTCGAGGCTGATACTAACTAGCGCAGCCAGGAGAGATGAAAGGCTTGCCCGGCCCGTAGCTTAGACAAACCAGAGACCATGCGTGTGTTATTGCACTGCATTTCGAACAACTCCGCTTTCGCTGTCATAGTAAAAATTGTCTAAGAATGACACTTGCTAAGGTGATGCTTCTTTGAAATTATGCAATACCTAGTATGAAGGGTTCATCTAAATTTTTTTGGATATATATAGCCAAAAAATACTTGTGTAGTATACAGGTTTGCAAATTGTTTTTTTTAAATCTTTAAATGGGAAAAACAAGTCGAAAAGCAAACCGGCAAGCACGGTATTCTAAGAGTTTAGGAAAGATTTGCTTCTGTACTAGTTGTGACCCAGGTGTCCTCTTTCTGTGGATATTTTCGCACCCAAGTACAGTGGTCTCTTCGGTAATCATATGAATCGAGTGATGTATTATAGCGGCATCATCCAGTTCTCTCTCATGTTATGCATAGACTGAGAAGAGTACCCTATAAAGCACGACTCGTTGAACGTCGCTCTCCGTATGCATACTCAACGAGAAGAGGATATTCATAAAAATTGCCTTTCGTCTCTATAATCTTCGTGAGAAGAATTCCGTAGAAGTTTCTCTCCACTATTTATTTGGCTGATTGTAGAATAGAAGCAAAATAGATTTTACTTGCAGAGCTTAATATTCGTCTATGATATCTATGGACTTGCACTTTTTCCCTAACCTTTTTATTCAAGCCTTTTCTCCCTATTTTTTAAACTGAAGCTCTTAATTTAGCACTGCGTGCCATCTATAATGCCACTTCCTACCACTAATTATTTTTGCTGATTTGTTGCTTTATTTATTTTCCAAGTGTTAGTCCGGCTTTCTACTTCTATTTGTGGTGTATCAAAAAACTTTGTGGGAAAGGAAAACCAACTGTTTTTGCTTGTTGCCCTGAAATGGATTACCAGGTCACTTGATTCTGACAAGGGGGATATGTATTCACAGAAATTTTCTATTAATCCTTTGTTTCCCCTACGATATCGTGATCTTGTCAGGAGGTACCAGAGAAGCAGATACCATACAAAGTTGCCTCAATGAAGTGGAAAAAAAGATTCGACTGCGCATTGCTAGGACGAAAACCCAGTTCATGAAGAACCCATGGTGTGAAGGTGAGCAAATCGAATTGGATAGTTCTCTGATTACAGGAACTACCCCACACGAATGCCGTGGACGTTCTGGGAAAATGGAGAACAGCATAAAGAAGGAATTAGAAAGAAGAAGGAGAGCAGTTTAAACTGCTTTCGGGCCTCTCAAAGAAACCATCGACCAACTAAAGGACTCGAGAATCCACGCTCACTTTTTCGGTTCGACAGTCCTGCTCTTTGTTATGCACTAGAAATGTGTGTTGATATTTCAAGCACGTCAACTACACTGCGCGTTACTCACAGAGCGATTGAACAGTGTCTTCAGAAATACAGGCGGTACACACAGTATTAAGCTGGAATGCGAAACGTTGATCTCCGAAATCTATCTCATCTTCGAGGCCCCGGAGAGCACACATCGTTGGCGAAACATAGACGGGCCGATCATATAATGAAAAAATGGAAGCCATATGGTCGAAAGGAACTGTAGAGTGGAGTCCACGAGATTGCAGGCGTCGCCTAGGATGACCATCTACACGATTGGGGGTCCTATTCGTGGCTAAGGTCAAACAACTGTACTCGCAGCTGCAGTTGCTTTACGGATCACGGTATGAAGTCTAGGAGTCACGGTCCACTAGGATGCTTGAATCAAACTACTACCATGGACGACGACAGCGAGGGAAGGAAGGGAATGAAGAATTTATTTATATGATCTTATAAACTGATCTTCTTAAGTTGATGCGAGGTTGGTACACTTCGTTGTCGTTGTCGTTGTTGTTGATGTTGTTGGTCGATGGCTGATGTTTAGGCAACTTCGCCTTCCTCGGAGCCTGGACGTATTTTATATTAGAATATTTTAATTATTCATTGAGAAAAAGGTTAAAGTATTAATGAAGATCAAACTTTCAAATAGACACCACAACGCGTGGACCAGTCCCACACGTAACATCACGGTGAGTGGCCTTTCTGTTCAATATGGCCTCTATTTGAAAGTTTGATCTTCATTAATATTTTAACCTTTTTTTCCATCGAATAATTAAAATATTCTAGTATAAAATACGTCCAGGCTCTGAGGAAGGCGAAGTCGCCGAAACGTCAGTCATCGACCAACAGTATCAAAAACAACGACAATGACAACACGACAACGAAGACCTGTACCAACCTCGCATCAGCCTAAGAAAATCGGTTTATAATATCATATAAATAAACATATCAACTATTTTTGACGAGGTTCATAGAAACTCGGTCTTTCGAGTTATTAAGGAATGAAGAATGTTCTGAGACCCGTAACACTCGTGAAGACGACTCCAGCTACTTTTCGCCTTCTCTTTCCTTGTAATCTCAGTTCTTTACGGGTATAAAACTTACATCGTCAACAACCCGAATTTTGGCTTGTGTTCTTCAGGTGTTCCCAGAGCCCATCACTGTTCAGCCGAGCGTGCGAAGATTCCTTCACGATTGTGGCAGTCATACGCACTTTCACCCGAATTCTCGTATTGTTATCCTCCAATGTTGTTTCAGCTTTCGTCGTAGCTCTATATCAGTCTCCGTTGGTTCTGATTGTGGATTATGTTATCTTTGACGAAACGCCATAACTGGAAAAGCGCGATGGGATTATCCGTGATACCTTTGAGTCTTCCTGAGCCCAGTCCTGCTGCTGCTTAGCATTTGCTCGAAATAGATTAAGATTTGCTTTTCTTTGTTTATTGCTTTTGATCACTATGTTATACAATATTTCTGGCTTTGAAGAAAAGTTTTGGAATGCTTAGCAAGGCATTCAATTTTGGCCCAACCTTGACGATTCGTTTCCTAGGTGATAAAACGAGTTGCTTCCATGGTGGTACATTAGTTTTCGATAAACTGGGTAGTATTAGAGGTTCTTCATTGTGATGTTCGTTTAAGATCCGCATTTTGTCGAGACTCATCTGGTGGCTCGCTTGTTCTGATGCAGCACTCAATGTCATTTACTCATCACACTTGTGGGAAAACTTTCCTCGTTGGGGCGCGATTTTTGGTTCCTAATCATGGTTTATGACGACGCGTCCGTAGTCTTCCTTCTCTCTTCTCTTACAATTCCTAAAGAAGTAATGGGAATTATGTTGAGAATTCAGCTTTTTTCAAGCACTTATACTGAACAGAAGTGGTTATCAGAATGGGTAATCGCGGTTTTCAAACCCACCGGAGATCCCGAGAGTTGCTCATATCTCTACATCACTGTGGTTGTCTCACACCATATCCTACCACGAAAAAATTAGCCTATAAATAACACTTGAAACATTTCTAAGAACAGAGTTATGCGTGAGATTATGCACACTTGTAAACCAATGGAAGGAAAAAACTTGATATAAGCTAACCTTTAGTGAAGTAATGTACTTTAAGGGCGATTCCTCGTCAAGAATGATATTTTCATAGCTTTCACTTGTTCACCAAAGAGAAGATCATTTGATTCACTTTTAACTGTATAAGTAGTATTCGTAAACTTTTCTATCCATCTAGGAAGAATTTTACTTGAGAATAAATTTTATGAAAGTAACCGTATGCAGAACAGAAACATTTCATCTGAGCTTTTTGCTTGGGTGATTTAAAGATGTCCATTTTTTTATCGCTTGAAAATAAATCATCTCACTCGAGTTTTACTCTTCGTTTTACTTCTCACAGGCCTATCGTCTTGATAGATCATTTTCTACTAGTCGACTTATCGTAAAAATTCTTCGTCTGGCTCCATCCACCGAATAACATTTCAGTTCAAATAATATGCAAGTAAAATATGGAAATGAAAGAGTAATCTAGCTTGCAGTTCCACTGCTCCTTGCAGTGAAACGAAGACACGCTATTTTGGTAGTTACCCAAATTCACGTTTTCGATGACTTTGATGAAATTGTGCACTGATGGAGCACCTTTCAGTCATCAACCATAGAAGAAGTTGTGTCAAAGATTTTCTTGGTTTACTAAGCCAACACGAGGTTGATGAAAAGTTTCACTCGACTAGCGTTTTGATGCCTTCGCCTTCTTCAGATGCGCCTAGACTGGAGTCGATTGTTCACAGCCGCTCTTTCTTATGTCCTTGTCGTTCCACAAATAATGGTTGACATCCAGTTAGTGCAATGCAGTTTCTGTATATATAATGGATGCTTTCCACTTTAAACCGGCATGTTTTGGCTTATGTTGATCGTTACTGCTCAAAGCAAAGGCTATTTGAATCTACGAACCTTCTAGCAGAAGATAGAAGGGTAGAAACTTTTCTACATTACATGATTTCTAGAGCTCACGAAGTGTTTCTCTTCTCATTTTCTTCCCATTTTTTGTGTGAAGGACTGTATTTCTGACGATTGAAGAATCAGGCTTTCGTCAAACGAGACGCACTGGTGTTTCATGCTCATCGTTGATATTTTCGGACAAACGCGCTATTACGCTTTTCAGGAGCTAACGAGTTCGCCACCACACCATGCGAGACCTTCGCTTCGCCTGTTTCTCGGCTAGTTTTCTATCTAGTTCTAAAAATAGTTTGTCATGCTAAAATACATTAGCACACTACATTTTAATTCATGAAGTCGTTATTTTCGTTTGTTTTCGCACTGGGGATGATCGCTTGAAGACTTGCCACTTTCATAAAACATATAGGTAAATAATAATAAAGTAAGCGATATTTTTTCGCTGTTATTTTTCATAATTTTCTTCATACAGCTAAATTTGCATCAACGCTGCCTTACGGCGCGCGTGAATTATTTTTATCAAAAGAATTTCTTCTTGACGCAGTCTAGAAAAGGCAGTTAAAGCAAAGGGAAATGTTGGAAATCCTAAGGAATCTTTTGTGAAGTTAAAAGACATTAAAACACCGGCTTTAGAGTTCAATGGATGGGACAGTTAGCTAAATTCTTTGTAAAAAGGGCATTAACGTTAAGACGAGCGCCATCGTTCTGCAGGCTTCTATCACCTCTGGAATAAACTGGACCGTTATGATGACCAATAGAAAAACGTCGTTCTTTCTTAGATAGGAAAAGCTCGTATGGCAGTGACAGTGTAACAATTCTTTTAGAAAAGCTTCCACTCCTAAGACAAGTGCTTTTTCTTCGTGCAAAATGATACTTTATTGTTTTTCCTTCTCATTATTCGAGCTCCACCTATCCCGAATGCGGTAGCCTAGATTTGTCCCCTCACAGTGAAGTATTGATTTTCGTCGAATTGTTTACAATGCATACTAAGCGTTAATCCCTAGAATAGCATTGGCGCGAACTTTGAAAAGAGTTAGAATTTGTTTATATGGTTGATGCTGGGCATTTCTTCATCCTATAACGCTACGTCACCATTTAGCTGGTAGAGCCGAAGAATTTGATTAGCTCGCAGTAAAACGCCTCGCTTCTGTGCTCAAATCGCATGCTGTGTCTGCAACTTGTGTGAAAGCTGCCCTTTTTGGTGGGTTTTTCGTTTATATTCATGTAGCTGAAGAATTTTCTAAAGTTCTTACATGTATTCCGTATTCCGTTAAAATCACTTATCCTACCCCCTGTTTTCGATTAAATACGGACCATCTATACGAGCTTTAGAAAAATCTTCAGCTGTCAAAGAATTGAGAGTCTTTGAGAACGAATACCATGTAAGAATAAACCCAATTTCCAGAATTTTCTGGCATCAAACTAGTTGCATTTAGTCGCGTTAGAGAATAAAAACACTTCGACAATGCCTCTAATGGAAAAAGAGACGAGAAATTTCTAGTTAAGCGATATGCGACTATGCCTAATTTCTCGATTACTAATTCTCTGGGAAAAAGGTTGTTTGTCAAGTTTTAGAGAGTAACCTTTTATGGGCCACATCTGGCACAACATTTTGTTGAAAATGTTATGGATCAAATAGAGAGAGTGTATCAAGATTACATTAATAATTAATATCAGATTACATTAATAATTAATATTTTCCATTTTATTTTGCTCCATGCGACCCATCATTCACATCCACTGTGTGGATTCCAGCATTTCTTGACTTCGGTTCCCTTCCCCGCATCCATCATCCACGAACATCATCCAACTTTTTGTGTGTGGGTGCGGCTGCTACTTGAGGATTTTTTTTCGCTATGAATATAGTGGAACGCTGGTGAACTCGATTCTGCCTGGATTATTTATGGGCCTGAAATACGTTTATTTCCATGTAGCTGAAGAATTTTTTAAAGCTTCTACATATGCTCCGTATTCCGTCAAGATCACTTAACCTACTCCCTGTTTTCGCTGAAATACGGACCATTTATGCGCGCTTTAGAAAAATCTATACGAGCATCCATCATCCACGAACATCATCCAACTTTCTGTGTGTGGTTGCGGCTGCTACTTGAGGGTTCTTTTCGCTATGAATATAGTTGAACGCTGGTGAACTCGATTCTCCTTGGAGTCCTGAAATAGTAGGACTAGAGCGTTTGGACATTACTGATATTACTCACTAGTATCCGTTCACGCGAAGATTACAAGCAGGAAGCATCCGGAAGCATCCTAGCAGCCTAGCATCCTTCCTTCCTATCCGGAAGCATAGGATACTAGGCTTATTGGTGACGCTGAACAGCATTATTTTGCTGAAATCTGCTCATTTCCTTTTATCACTTACTTTAAGGTGTGGGATTGTAGACGGCGTGCACATTTGTCCCGGCATCCGCTGATGAGCTGAAAATCTGAGTAAACATCAGGCTGTAATTTGTTATTTTGTAGCTCTTCATTTTAGCAAGTTTTCCACACGAGATTATTTATGGGCCTGAAAAATATGCATCCAATTCTGAGAAACTGTTCTTTTTGCACAGTTCGGGAAAACGTCTCCACGTGCCCCACAGCCTGTAAAACCTCTGCGTCCAGAGAATAACTACAGTTTATTTGGTGAGAATGATTTTTGAATTTCTGCGTTGAATAATTTCAATCTGCTTTTTCTCACTTTATGATCGTTATTAATATTTGGTAGGAGTGAACACTCAGCAATGAAATGTTAAACATCGCTTAAGTAAGGGTATGTGCAGTGGTTGCCATGCAAAACACTTTGGATCGATCGACGGTTCGATCCAGCGCCCGCGATCGTCGGACGTTCCATCTCTCCGAGGTTCTCAAATTGCTGCAGAATTGTTTAGAAGGATAGTAACACTGTTTTGTTACATCGTTGGGCCAATGCTAGTTACTGCATAATTCAGATGTGCGTTCCGTTATGCGCCTCTACCAAGCTGGGCAAATTAAAGTGCATGGCGCATCCCTCAGAGATTAATCAGAGACCAAAGCTTCATCCTTTAGCGCACATTTGCGCTGTAACTGACAATGATGTGTTATCGTGGGAAAGGGCAGGTTTCTCGAAAAGAATACAATTAAGTTAACTGAGAAATTGATGGTAGGTGAAGATTATGCTGAAGAAAAAAAAAGAGAAGAAAGAGAACGTTGTTCAAAAAACACTGAATTGTGTATTCATCTTAGGCTACCGTGTAGTTATAATGGATTGAGAATAGAAGCTCTTACGTCATGATTCTTAGGTTCACCTCAGGCTTATCGCCACACTTGTTGTAGTTCCAACACTTTGGCGACAATTTGCACACTTTTCTTATTTTTTTGCAAATTAATAAAAATTGGGTTATTTCTAGATCTCACTACAGAGTTTCCCACTGTATTAAACATGAACCTAACAAAACTAATTCTTGGTATTGCTTGGCTTAGCGTTTGATGGCATTGAAAGACTGTCCACAAATGCTTTTGTTCAACCTCTGTTTTAGTCCGTTGTCAGTTTTCGGATCCGTTTTTGGTTCCTTGTCAGTTTTCTCGACTTTGAAGGAGGCAGTTCAACTCCTAAGGACGTCTTGACTTCTAGTTTTCAGAAAAAAAGTTATTTTAACAACGTGACGTCATATATTATCTTCCAATTTTGTAACATAGCTTCAAAATTCGGTGAAGTTTTCGATTTTCTGAGCACGATCATCCAAATCTGGAGCTCCAAATTGTCAAATCACGTAATTTAAAGACAAATTTCTTCTCATTTATCAAACCAAAACTTCATCACATCAATGTGAACTGGAAACTAATTCTTAGAGGCTCTGTCCTATTCCGAAATCGCATTTGGGTCGAAATGGCATCCATCGCCTTCTGTGAAGTCTTTTCTAAACCTATGACCTCAGAATAGCTTATCAATAGACGCTACGTTGAGGTGTATTACAGAAAAATCACAGAAGTGCATGGTCTCAGTGAAGCAGAGATTCTCATTTGAAATCTACCGTAGTTTCGCAAATCATT
Organism: Angiostrongylus costaricensis; assembly: GCA_900624975.1. Lineage (NCBI taxonomy): Eukaryota > Metazoa > Nematoda > Chromadorea > Rhabditida > Metastrongylidae > Angiostrongylus > Angiostrongylus costaricensis. The sequence goes on along the minus strand of UYYA01000672.1, from coordinate 12,323 downwards.
ATCTGTGGACAATCATTGGGGCGACGTGACGTTTACATTCACACGATGAGAAAATGACGCTCGCTTTTAAATTTCTCACAGCCTACCTCTGCTCATATGAATTTTGCAAAAAAGAAAAAGAGCCTTCTACTAAATTTCACTTACGGGATAAAAGCTTTTCTTTGTTTTATTGCGGTAAAAATTCTATTTTTTTTCCTAATTTTTCTAATAACCCCCAATTCTTCTATCTTATTGCGTCAAGGTTCATATGGTCGAACACAAAAGCGAGCATGCTGCCTGAATCTCATCCAGCAAGACGCGGTGGTGTGTAGCTGCTCTTCCCATCTTCTACTCTTCTGATGGAAATTTTAGAAAAAGTTAAAATGCATTGTCAGCTTTTGACAGTTTTAATTCTAAAAAAGCTTGAATTTGAACATGGAACTACACAATTATATATGCGTTAAATTATAATTATATTATATTATAATAATATCACAACTACATTTGCAATTAACGAAGATAGAGCAATTTCTCTTCGAGTCTTTAAAGTTATGAACTCTTTAGCTACTCTAGTCGTCGAGAGATTCTCATTAGTTAGTTCAATCAGCTTCGTTGCGAAAGGGTAAGTCGAGTACAAACATCGTGAACCAGTAGCCATAGTCGTAGCACTGAAAGGATCTGATCTATCAAAGCTAATGAAAAAACTAGAGTTTCTTAGGATCTGCTTATATGGATTTTCTAGAAACATAATGGTGGTTGATACATAGCCACCAAGAAACATAATGGTGGTTGATACATAACCACCAAGAAACATAATGGTGGTTGATACATAACCATAACCACCAACCACCAAACCTCGGGATTGCTGAACAAGAAAACGACGCATTCATATTCCAATGCCGAGGTTAATAGAAAGTCGATCCTGGGAACCACCAAGTTTCTGTTTAGGGTAAATAGTTGTACTGGGAGTTCTAATATTCATCTGATGTGAAAGAAGAAAAATCATATGCCGATATTTTCATCAACCGCCATCAGGGAGGGGATGCCTCGTTCTGGACTACACGCGATTTCTACGACAGTTCGAATTCAGCATGTCTAAGTCCAATATCTTGGACTTCTCTGCCACTTAGCGCACCTTGATTTGGCCGTAGCGGTTGTTTTGTTGAGCGTTTTGCGCTTCAACACAAATTAGTTACTCTGCCGATGTGAGTTATCTATTCACAAACATTGATTAAGTGTGAGTGAATATATGGTAGACTAGCCTTCTAAGCCAATGAACTGTTTTTTTGATGACGTAAAAAAAAATCCAGTGCAGAAATATGAGCTCAGATTTGTGAAAGGCGCCACCATTTTAACAATAAATCGCTTAACTTACCATCACTGATATCTTAGACGTTTACTGTTCAAAAAAGTGGAAACGAAGCTGCTTAAAGCAATAAAAGCCCTCTCTCATTTATTAAGCAACGTTTGGAGGTGATTGAATGCATATCTGGCCTTTGCAATAACTCTCGGTGGCCTGTCGATGTATCGAGCCAGTGCTGTTATCCTCTCAGACAAGTCTGGTGCCAATTTACCGACCCCGGAGGGACAGAGGGCTTGGTGGGCCATGGGTGCGAAGGTCGACTCCGCGTGTGTTGCAGAGCGCCTCCGACTACTGCGCCACACGCGCCCTTTTAAAGCAATAGTTTATATAAATGAGGGTGTCGTTTTATTACCTATATATTAGTCGTGCCAAAAATCCATGACTAACACGAAGCCGACGACGTGACCTTTTTAGAAGTCATTCGATGCGAAGTTTATGGCCGCTTTGAACTTAAGTCAATATATCTCAGCTTATAACAAGTACTATTAATTGCAAAAAAAATTTATGGAATCGTCAAATTTCCAGCTACAAGTAAATACGCTCTTGTTTTACCATAACGAAAATATTATCTGAGGAGGTCGGTGACATATATTTCGTCCATTTTATCTCATCGAGGCTCATATTTCAAAAACGGAAGCAAGTGAATCAGCGTTAATTATTTCGTTCATTATTGTTTGTGTTCGCAACTGCCGTCTCCCTGTCAGAAATCTCAAAATTTCATCGCCAGTCTTTTGAAAGTTTCAAGCCTAAGCACTGCTGGAATTCAATGGAAACTTTATAAAATTCATTGATGATGTTGATGCCATAGGGCCAAAATTTTTCTGCAAGCATACAAAGCTCTGGACTTCTCAAATGGTCTTGTGGTCGAGAAATTCTCGTCAGTTTTCGAGAAACTAGCTTCATCGCGGTAAGGTTAAGACAGGATATGAAAGCACCACTTACAAAGAGCAGCTGCGCTTTGATCATCACGACTATAACTAGTTTCTTTGTTCATGAAATTCAGAAGCAGGGCCACAACCATAGGGTGTGTCCCTGCTCGCTTCAAGGCGTGGTTTTGTTGGCGACAAGTCCTGCTGATCGAGTGTTTATCCAGCTGCTCTACAGCTGTGTTTTCGGAAGTTATTTCTTTTATAGACATCTCTCATAACGCATTCATACACCTGTGCACCTCATTAAATCTCATTTTCGATTTAAATCATCCATCTTTATGAAGTACTTTTTCAGTGCTGTAAAATAAGCGCGATGGACATAGAAGCTATCATTCTAGAATTTTTTCAGCAGTTAATAATTCTGTTGTTCTGGACCTGGAGAAAGCGCCTATAGGAGATGGTTAAGAAAGGAATGAAACCAGCTGAATGTTGTAGTCTTTCAATGTACGAAAGGATAACGGGTGCTCTATGCCTCTGACACCGTTAGATATTACAATGACTGAGTGCATATGTGGACTACATGACACCTCGGAGGCTTATCGATGTATCAAATCAACGTTTTTATTCTACTGGATGGCTTGGTTCGGCCCTGATGGACTGAGGAGTTCATTTAGCCGGTTTTCATTCGCGAATCAGCAACCTTTTTTGTTTTGCTGGTTAGGTCTATCCGATGTGAAACATGCACATTTTTTTCAATGTAGTGTGTGTTGGCTTTATATGAACATTCAGGAGGAAGCCAGTAATTGACGGAAATCGAGGAATTTCCACTGGATCAGCAAGCTCACACATCACTCATAGAGCAATTGTATTTATACTGTTCACATAATTCTAACGGCAGAGTGGCCAAGTAATGGGTGTCTTTTGAAAGCAATGAAAGAGCAGAAAAACCATCGTTGTGCTTGATTGCGTTCATGGACGTCTTCGTTTTCGAAGAAGCAAGTCGGATAGACGAGAAGTGTCTCGTACTCTCAGTCAGCTCGATGTATCACGAACGACTTCGCAGGTACGGCGGAAATTACAGCTTAATTGTACGTCGAGGGCTCGCTGAACAAATTAGAGGGCATTTTAGCCATATTATCACATTATATTATATATTATTATTACGTCCTTGTGATTACATTACTATCCACGCTGAAACAAGTTCTTTTAACATTAATTACACTGCAGCGAAAGGTGTTCAGAGAATAGGAAAATTTTCAATAACTCTTGTGATTTACGCCATTATGCACGAAAACCAGATCTCTAATGTCAATCTTTCTTCGCCTCAGCTGTGTATCTCTGCATGCGATTACTTTTCTGACTTCCTTCAATGAAAAATTAAGGCTTCCCTATTCTCGGTGTCCAAACACTGGGCATCGAACAACAGGGCCGGTTGTTCAGAAAACTTACTTGTTTATGAGTTGACACCTCGTACTTCATTTTTGACTTCATACTTTCCTTAATTCCTACTATTTAGTAGATAGGTATTATAGAGGTTTTGTTTTTGCTGTCTAACCTTCAATAGGTTTACTAAGCGCAGGTGTTGTTGACACTTGAGGCGTAATAGTTTTCATTCGATTGGCAATTTAGTGGACGGACAAGATTTTCCGTCCTTGAAGTCTCAAGACAACCGTGCTAGGGATTTTCTAATTCGTCACTAGAGTTAATTAACGGCCATTTTAGATCGAAGTGTCATTTACTTTTCCGCGACTAGTCTAATGCTAGGACTGGCGTGGGTTCACACTTGACTGAACTTCCGGATGAAAACGCAAATCTGCTTCTCAGTTTAGGAGATCCTTCCGTGAGAAGGATCACCGTTAGAGATCGAACTTTGACACACCGGAATACCTCCCAGACTCCATGAAACGGTAAACCCTTGGTAGTGAGTGTGGGTGGTCGGAGAAGTCACCAGTGTAGTTTTTTCTTTTGATTTATGAAATGCTTGGTAAAGTGGATATATTCGTTTGCTCTCTACGACATTAACCTTTTTCTAAAAAAATGTGAGAATGTGACTTCGTCTTTAAAGTACGTCTAACGTGTTGAGAACTAAGAGAAAATAATGGAAACGCATTCAACATTAACCCAGCAAATATCGGCTAATATTAGGCCCTAGTAGCCGAAATAATACATTTAAAAAATACGTATTTTTGCCTATAAATAAGAGTTCTACTCTTCCATTAATTTGAAATTCTGTTTCTTCGTAGCTCACAAACCTGATTTTTCGCCTTTCTTCTCGAAATACGTAATTTCATTCTGTCTTTTTTCTGATATTTTAGCTTCAAACATATTTAAAAGTGAGAGCATATTTTATAAAAACCACACATACGCTTAAGGTGATAAGGTGAAATTCCGCTGTAATTGAACGCTTTTGAAGTTCTGAAATGTTCTAATGCCCGACAAACCTCATTCAGGTGTCGAAAAATCAGCTTCGAGGATTATGTTTTGAATTACTCTGGTCTTGCCTATTTCGCCTAGAAGCTCTAGTAACTATACTACGATACTTTGTTATCGTCAAATCCTTCGTGACTGAAGTAAAACCTTGGCCATGAAAGATAAGGGCATGGATTGTCGTCGATGAAGGCCGTTGAAGATGCTCCATAGATTGCCTACCAACTAGAAGTAAGAAGTATAGGAAGTCAATCGAAACCCAAAACCTCAAGCGAAATTGAATGCTCAGAAGCAGAATAAAAACAGATGCCAGTAGATTGCTGTTATGAGGTCCGTTTTTCGTTTTCTTCTCCATAACAAAAACTATTAATTTCTTGACTGAATTTGTTGGAGGACAAATAGGGTCGGTCCGAAAACCAGCATCCCTCTTCACAACAGTTTTAGAACGGTGAGGCGCAGAAAGGAGTCGCGTAGTCAAATTTTTATAACCTCAAGGCTATGGTGACCGCTTGGCGGCAGATAGATGTGGTTTTCTACTGAGATTATTGATGAAACTATCAATAAAGAGGTGCTGCAAAAAGATGGACAAAACTCACTAGGTACTTCAATGTGTGTTGCTGTCATTGGTCTATTTCGTTGTCATTCATTCGCCACCAGGCATCTACTCAGGAGAAATTTGGAGGAATTCTGTTACGAGGCTCCAATTCACGTAACATATTCATAGAAAAATTAACCGTTCGTTTTTCAAGTAGATTGTGGAGTAATGGTTGATATATTTATTTATGCGCTCTTATAAGCTGACCTTTTTGAGCTGATACGAGGTTGGTATAGGGCTTCTTTGTCGTTGTTGTTGTTGACGTTGCTGTTGGTGTTGTTGGTCGATGGCTGACGTTTCGGCGATTTCGTCTTCCTCAAAACCTAGACCTATTTAATGCAACAGTAGTTTTACATCCGGATAAATATTTATAATATTACTGAAGATCACACTTTCAAATAAACGCCATATTGATCAAAAAGGCTGCTCACCGTGCTGTTACGAGTGGGTCTGCCCGCATGTTATTCACGTGGGACAGCGAGCGAGACCCACTCAGCGGTCAAAATGTCATTTTGAATTAAGGCGCCAGGCCACGTGTGATAGTGAGGAACTCATCCTTCTGGTTTATCTCTGGATTTCTAAAATTTATCCGAAACGCCCCAAGAGTTTTGCGCGTTGATGTTTTTGATTCCTATGCTAGGAACCGAACAGTGACTTCAAAATCATCGCCGTTGTGCCTCTTGTGCATAGAGTAGTGCTTTGACGAAGTTTAACCTTCCCATCTAGATGTTCTTTTATGCGGACACAACGCGGTTTGCTCGTTTTCCCAATATATTCCTGACCGCATGCGTTACACGAGGTTTAGTATATTGTGCCAGATCTCATGCAATCCCAGGCTCTCCCGTAAGGACAGCTCATACAGTTTTCTGGGCTGGATAAACGATCATAGAGACGGTTGTGAACTAACTGACGGCGTAGGGTGTTGCGTGAAAGGTCGATAATTGCTACACAATTTTCAAGACCATTTTTTCCTAAGCACCTCTTAATGGCGTAATTTATTTCATTTGATATGAAGGGCAGCTTAAATCTTACCTATGCTCGAAACATTATTTTGGGGAACTACCCTACGTTTTTGTCTGACACGAGTGGCTTCTGCTTCGTAGCCGTTGGAAAAAGCTATTTTTTACGCCAGGTTAGGCGATTCCTACTTTCCCTCTTCTTCAGTGCACACATTTTTAGCTGTACGGTACATGTTTTTGATGAGTGCTTTTTTCATGTGTGAAGGATGAGAAGAGAGGTAATGAACTAGCACATTTTTACTACTTGGCTTACGATACCATTTTGCTACGTAGCCACTTTCTGAGAGCGTTATCTGTATATTTAAGAGTGGAAGCCTGTTGGCTTTTTCCGTGTGGATGGTTGATACTACTGAGAAAGCACGTCGCTGCTGAAAAGCTGTTTGCAGAAGTTTCAACGACTTCCATGTCGGGAATTTCATCATCGTAAAATAAGTAGATTTGTACGGCGTTCGTAGAAATGTCTAGAGTTTAATAATTTTTTCCAATTCAGAAGCCCCATCCTCAGCGCTGGACGTGGTAGTAGGAATAGTAAATAGAAAGTTTTGCCTAACTGGTGTCGCTATTGTCCGAAAATTCTACACGGGATCAGACCATCGTCTCCTTCGTGAAAGATTCTACTTCTCGAGGAAAGGAGAAAAAGCGGCTAAATTCCAAAACCGAGGACTCCGAACCACCGCAAACTGGGACTTATTCAATTCATTAGTCCGATGTTGGAAAGATGCCGTTGTCGGTGGCATCGACGAAGAATACGATTGGGTCATTCAACATCTTCACGTTAGCGCTATAAAAGCTGGGAGTTCGAAAGTCACCAGGAGAGAAGTTTGTCTCCAGAAACACTCGAGCTGATAAGTCAGCGTGGAATCGCACGAGCAGCAGGTAACCGCGAACTAACGTCGTCCGAACTTGCAAGACAATGCAGACAGGCGATAAAAGATCTTAAAGAGAGAAGAGCAGCAGTAGTGGTCGAACCTGCAGAGGTGCATTCGCAAAGCCCACCGAAGCTTCGCAAATTACAAGACCAAAATGTTTGCACTCCTGCGCCTAGACGGAACAGTTACAGCGTCCAGAAAGGCAATGGAGAAAACCATTCACGAATACTACTCGGATCTCTTCGATAGCCACGTCCGCCTTCGGTCATATGAAATAAAGGAGGATGGATATGTTGTACCACCGGTTCTCCCTTCCGAAATCCGACATTCCATTTCGTCGGTGAAAAATCGAACAGCACCAGATCCGGACAGGATAAAATCAGAACACCTAAAGAACCTTCCGCCAGTCCTCGTAAACACACTGGCTCGGCTCTTCACACGTTGCCTGTCTTAATGCAAGGTCCTTACTCAGTGGAAAACTAGTAAGACCGTGTTATTGTTCAAGAAGCGTGACCGGCACGATATCGGTAACTATCGCGCAATCTGCTTACTGTCTGTTGTCTACGAACTTTTCACTCGAGTCATCACGTCCTAAATAGCATTGACAGAACGCTAGACGGAGGAGAGCTATGTGAGCAAGCAGGGTTTCGAAAAGGATTTAGTACGATGGGCCACATCCACACGGTAACAAAGCTCATTGAAGGATCGCGAGAGTACAAAAGACCGCTCTGTCTCACTTTCATCGATTTACAGAAGGCCTTCGATTCAACTGAGATAGAAGCGGTCTTGGAAGCCCTTGGTAGTCAAGAAGTCTCTACTCAGTACATAAAGATCCTTCGTGAGCTGTAAAAAAATTTCACAACCGAGGCATCACTATTCTACAACGATACTAACATTGACGTCAAAAGAGGAGTTAGGCAAGGCGATACCATCTCGCTAAAATTATTTACCGCCACACTCCAGAACGTCATGCGAATATTGGAGTTGGATAATATGGGAGTGAAAATCGATGATCGGCAATTGCACCATCTTCGCCTTGTTGATGGCATCTTCCTTATAACACCAGACATTAACCAAGCGGAACGTATGCTTGACAACTTTGATAAAGCCTGTGGAAAGATTGGTCTTCGACTAAATCTGACAAAAACGTTCATGAAGAAAGGATTGGTTTCTCATATCCCATTCACGCTCAACGGAACGAGTACCTCCGAATGCTCCATTTATATCTATTTAGGTCGGGAAATCAGTATGTTGAACGACTTAGCTCCAGAGCTGAACAGAAGGAAACGAGCGACTTGGGGAGCTTTCAAGAGTATCGAGAATGTAGTGAAGAAAACAAAGAACACTAGACTCCGTGTCCATCTTTTCGACCCAACGGTACTTCATGCCCTAATGTATGCGTCAGAAACCCGGTCACTGCGTAAGTAGGACGAAAAATCACTCAGCGTTATTGAACGCGCAGTCGAAGGGACGATGCTAGGAGTATCTCGTTCCACAAAAGTAAAGGTTGGGATCCGAGGCTCCGATCTGTGTCAACGATCAAAAATCAACGATGCCGTTCTGTACTCCAAACAGTCGAAGATAAGGTGGGCCGGACACGTAATGCCTATGAATGACAACCGATGGACAAGAGCCGTTAGTGACTGGATCCATCGCGATGTCGAACGTACTGCGGGAAGACCACCGACCCGGTGGTCAGAGTTTTTCACAAAGAGCCTTGAAAAAAGAAATGATGATCGACGAGTCTCTAGTGCGAGTAGAACTCACTGGACCACTCTTCTCGCACGCGACAGGGGAAAATGGAAATTTACTAGCGCTCGCTCGAGTCCCTTAACGATCAACGGGACTACAGGTGATACGCGTGACAAGTGATGCAGCTTTTCTTAGCTTTGGAATTTTCGCCTATCACCTGCTGATTACAAAGGCAAGTTATAGCTGTTCAACACTTTTCTATGCTCGTCCACTGTTAAGATGTTTTTTTTAATAAATTTGTTGCATTGATAAAGCGTTTTCAAGCGTAGTTTGGTTAAGATTTCACTTTTTGCGGACTTCACATCAAGTCCTGAAGAAAGAAATCCGACCGTAGACTACATCAAAAGGGAATCGTCAGGTCCTTTCAAAAAATACGTTAAATCTGGTTACAACACTACATTCTGCTTCTATGTTGCTTTGGGATTTTCACTTGTCGACGGCATTCGTGGAATACGATATCGATAGCATTTGGCCTGCCACGAAATTCTTTCTAATTATTCTCAAAACCGACACTCTTTTAACCTCGGCGTGCCTAATGATGACTTCTTCTTTAAGACAAGTTAAAAAGAGAATGCTAAAGAAAATTTTATTCGCATAATCTTTCGACCCTTCACCTTCTTCATACCCGAATTGGTTCGGGTCGATTGTTTACAGTTCTTCCTTTTCCAATGTGGGTGTTCGTGATCCGATCTTTGATTACGCTCTGTGCTACTTGGTAATGGTACCGAATGCCCTAGGATGGGGTGTATTTTGAGAAACAGACTATTATCGAAGGGCGTAATGTATAACGGAGCACTACTAAGTGAGATTACTTCATTCGAACGGTGCTTCACTGGATTCGACTCGATATGATCACGAAGACCCACATCGAGGAAGGAACAACTGTGGACAATCGACTCGGATCAATACGGCTCTGTAAGAGGCAAACCTGCTGAAATTTTAGTTGAATAAAGGCTTTTTAATCAACCTCTTCTTTGCCCTCTAAGTACTTTGTTGGCTCGTTCATTTCTACTGGTCACGCAGACCATGGTGTTTCTCTGCGTCCGTTCTTCCTACATGCCATGGCGGTTAGGGTTTGTGCTCCTAGTCGTAACTTTTTCGACGTGCATATAGCTGTGGAAAATGTTCAAATTCTTAGTTTAAACATAACCAGTACATCAGCACAGCATATCACACTCCTGAGATAAATGTGCAACGAGCGGCAAGCGTCCAATAAATAGTATTGTCGTCATCGCCCCATTAGGTGAATACCTTGAAGACAGGCCTTCTTGGTTGTTCCGTCGTTAACTTAAATAGATTGCCAATTTAAAACTATTGTGTGCTTATACTTTCCGCCCAACGAAGCTGAAGCTGTAGTCAGCAATGGGAGCTTCAGAGGAAGAAAAAAGGAGTACTTTTCAAATGTCGCGCAGAAACTGGATCCGATATATTCCATTAATTTTTCACAAGAAGGTGCTGTTGTTTTAGTAGATCTTTCATCTGTTACTGTAGCTGTGTATTTTTTACTTCATCGAAGACTCTTTCGAGGCTTCCGGATAGAGAGAGAGAGAGAGAGAGAGCAAAACTGAAGAAGTCAGTGATCACAATAGAATCACTTTCTATTTACTGCCTATCCTTTCTCCATTGGTAGATAGTAGACCACTATGGTAAAGGTTTCTGGCTAGGGGTATACGAGGAACGTTGCTAGAAAGAAGGTTTTGACAAATTCCGAAAGCTGGACATTCATAAAGGCACAAAAACTGTCCATAACGAATGAAGGGCTCGTGAGATGTTGAAATGAATATGCAATTATTCCCATTTCTTTCATGCTTCTCATTTGTTAATTAGCGGTTAAAGAAAGAAAGTCGTCATGACACATTCTAATGAAAAAAGAGATTCTGCAATATTACCAGATCCAACAACATGGTAGCACCACGTCGAAGACGATAACAGAAGGGAAATTCGAGAATGCAAAAGCGATTATGTTTATTCCATTATGTGCAGTATTTTCATGCAAGTCATGTCAATGTGAATCGAATCGGATGAGAACCTCATAGAAAACCGTCCCGGATTCAGAAGCGTTTTCGGTTGGTGGCGGATCTCGTACAACACGATGGTTAGAGGTGCTACGAAGCACACACCAGATCGGTCGATGATGCTTCGATCGCGCTCAGCGGGTTCATCAAGCTCTTCGCCCCCCCCCCCCCCCTCCCCCCGAAAAATAGGACTAGATTTTGTAATTGAGGACAGCAGCACTGAACTGGCACAACGGAAGCCCACAGCAAATCACTGCAGAAACCACATATGCATGCAATCACTTCGACCATGCGTGATTAAATCGAATGGATGGCACTTCCCTCAGTGGTTGATATACTCCTGACGTTTTCTCCTTTATTCTTACCCTCAACTAGCGGGGACCCTACGACATTTCGTAGCCATCATAACGATGCAAAGGATAAAAAACTTCTTGCATCTTCCATGCAATGTTCTCGAGAAATAATCTGCTCTAAAAAAATAATTCAGGTGTAAAACTCTGTTCGCAAAGATGCAAGTATCAGAAAATTAAGCAAACCAAAATGTTAGAGGAGAACCGTAAAAGAAGAGATTATATGGTAGGAGGAGAAACTTGGTTTTCTTAAGCATTATGGAGTAGTAGCGGTGGGAGTGGTCAACAGAACGCAACCACTTTAAACTTTTCAATTGGAAGTTGATGAGTGCAGTGAGAAAATTAGGTTTTCATTCATATTCTGAAAATGAAATGGACGAAAAACATCTACTGAGTTAGGTCTAACATTGAGATAGAAATTTACCCAGTGAAAGAAATTTGATCAATGAATTCACCTAGCTGTAAGATCTTTTCAAACACTGGTAAACATTGACATAGAAAGAATGATGTTTCCAAATGTCTATTAGGATTTCTTCGCAATCAAATGCTTCTACTTTGGATATTTCTTGTCTGACAAGAGTTTACGGTGTGGATTTAGGAACTCTCTGAAGAAAGTCGACTGCATGACACGTAAGAAGATGAAGAGGAAGGTGCTTGAGAAACTTGACTCGCTACTACGGAAAGAGTATAGGGATAAAGAAGTTGTTTGCAGGATATCACGAAGAAAAGCTTAAACTCAGTAGCCTGGTAATCTTTTTGATGTCTGCCCAAAGTAGAGACCTCGAAAAACATCACTACTTCATCCCTCGTCCTGCTTTGTGAAACACAAGATGGCTTAGATCCGGGAGCATTAGTTGATTATCCTAAGTTCTTCTTCTCGAATACTTTCACTTTCGCAGTTTTTCTTCACGTATTACTGGACGAGTGACGATTGAACAATTGTTCTATGCATGTTTTGCCTATGCTCACAGTATGACATCTGCTTCAAAACAGCAAAATGTTTCTTCTCCCTTAGCGAAGACAAATATTGTCTTCATGTGGCATAAAGGTTCAATTCCTTTGCAGAACCGTTGAAATATTTATAG
>UYYA01000671.1:0-39020 GCA_900624975.1 Angiostrongylus costaricensis | reverse complement strand
TGTAATTTCCACTCTTTCCGAGTTTTGCTAGTTTAGCCTTTGTGGTTACCTAGAGTTGTAGTTCCGAGGTCAGCCACGCCGAAGTCTACCTCAGGTCACCACAACCACTGGCAGTCGCCATCCCTGTGGACTAGACTGAGATTTTCCAATGACTACTTTGATACCAAAACGGAGGTGGATTTTCGTATGGGTTCACTCTTAGCTGGCCTACACGGTGGAAACACCAGACTCCTTCTCGGCTTGGGAGATCCTACTAGGGGATGAATTCTCCCGCTGTACATCGCAACATGACACCCACGAACACCCTCAGCCACGATGAGGCTGTAAAAAGAACATTTGTATATATGCATACGTTTATGTATATATATATGTAGAATATGTACAATATCTTGAAGTTCTTGAATTCTTTGAATAGTTGAGTGTTCAACGACCCGTCTTTACAAATCAATAACAAATGCATCACGCAGGCCTCAGAACTGCTAAACCAGAAATTTGCTAGTTAGAGAAAATTTTCTTTCCGTGAAATCTCGTAAGCTCTGCTGTCATTTTTACAGCTAGTCACCACCACCCAATTACTTCATTATTGCGAGGATTTCTGTAATCCTACGCAGTTATATTTTGTTTTTAGAGCTGATATTTTCAAAGAAATTTTCAAAGTCCTTCACTGCTCGAGAAATTCCGCGAGGATGTGAACTCCTCATCCAAGAATGTCCGACTTCCAAAAATGGCTCCGGACCAAGAAAACTACGACTATATTTCAAATAGTATGTCTCCGTTCGATATTTATCGATTAGACGTTGTTTTACTCGGCTGCCTGTTTTCACATGAACTGAGCTTTGTCAGCTGTTATTTCTTTACTACCGGCATTGTCGTATGTAACCGTCACCTTCTCATTCATATATCTACAATCAAAGACATTTGTTCATTTTATCAATTTATATCTGCTTCACTGTCAAAACCACCTTTTCCGCGTTTGTTTTTCCTTTTCTTTCTTCTTCTCGCGACTTCACAAATTACGGCTTCCACTCAAGAGACTGCAGCTCAAACAAGTTTGATTGCATCAGGCTAGTTCATGTTTTAAAAAGGAAAAAAAACGTCAATAGAGCCCTATTAGGGTCGTTTCCAGTTTTCTTGTTTTCAAAAAAAATTAGAAGGTAAGAAATTATTTGCAACTTAATAAGTGGTTCGGAACAGTTAGCTGTTTACTTATCACAGGCTCACTGTGAGTACTTCAGATCGTCTGAGCTTCACATTTAATTTCGAATTATGGAAACAACTTGCATTAAAATATGTTTGGAATATTACCGTAATCACTTAAAAGTAACTGTATATCACAACACTTATGAGGTCTTTGAAGAAGTTCTGCTATTTCACACTCTACAACTTGAAGTAAACTTCGCTAGTAGTGAAATTCTTCATTGGCAAATATTAGCAAGTAGAATTTGCATGTAGTTTCTAAGAAGTATAATTTTATTGATAACCAATAAAAGAACAGCTACCTAAGCTTCATTGCTCAAAATCTTCCTAGGTCTTCTTCAGCACAATTTAGTCTTCAAAGTTCTTATAAGAATCCCTATTTGTCAGAATAGTTGGTTTTTTCCTAAGTATATTTTTAAAGGAAGACCTTCCTAGTTAAAATCATTGGTGGGTTTTTCGGCAATCTTTTGAAAAAGGGTGGGGTACAGTGGGTACGGTTTTTCACGGAGTAGTTGTGGTCCCATTTGATGGTTAATTCCGGTAACGTTCATGTAGTTTTATCAACACAGCCACCGTTAATCCTTCGTTGTAATGATTTCGCCAAGTTTGCAAACGTTTTAGTGAATGATGATATCCAATTATCTGATGAGCTCGAAGAGGCCACTAAAGCCTTTTTCCGAACATTTGATACGGAAAGTGTTTCGGTGCTTTAGGTTTGCTCAAATTTACGTCGGAGAGCGTCAGCTGCTGCATGGAATCCATTTTTCTTCACATTTTATATAGAGATCAGGGATCAGATCGCTTCTGTTGTGCAAAACAAAAGCAAGATCTCAGCGGAAATATGCTCTTTCCACTCGTTTGGTCTAGTCGGCACCCAGTTCTCAGTTTTTCTTTCACTTTACAATTCAGTCAAGATGATCCGAAATATTTATCCAAGCCTCGTTCTCCTACAAGCTCTACAACAGCAATCATGATTTCACTTATCGTCTCGAAATGATCATTGTTGGTAACAAATTTCCATCGCGGCTTCTTGTCAAAGCTCTCATCCTCACTCATTAAACGTTTGAAAACTAAGTTGGACGGTTCCGTTGTTTGGTGTTCTTTGCATAAATGTATTGTTGATAATACTACTTAGATAAGTAGCTAAATATTTGGCCTGTCGTCACGTAACGTCGAGTCCATCAATTCCTTCTTTCATTTCGTTAATCATCAACCATCATGCATAGAAATGATGAGATTTATTCGATTATAGCTTGCTTAGTCACTCTCTCTAACAGCTGACATGTTGGTTTCTTGTCGAAGCTTTTCGGTTCTTACTAGATAACCATGTTAACGCGTTTTCAGATCATCGCCTTGAGCAGTCACTCTTGTAGGTTGAAGTGAAGCCAGCTATTCCAAGACCAGTATTCTTCAACGATGACAGTGATTCCTAGGATTCGTCACGCAATCAACGGAACGTGAATATAATAGTGCGAATCGCAATGTCTTTTAACCTTGGACTCTTTTGCACTTCTACGCCCAATTTCGAAGTTTTACGAAATATTTTATTCATTTCACATTTTCTCACTCCTGGACTCCAAAATTTTACACTGAACGCAAATTATTGCAAAAATTCAAAAGCTAAAACAAAGTTGTAAAGTGAAACTTAATATAATCAGCTGATCGCACTATTCACTGTAAACTGGTGTCGTAAAGCTCACTCTGGATGGACTGAATTGATTGAATTGCCATCAATAACTCAATGAACGCTTTCTATGTTTCTAAATTTTCTCTATTTTTTATCCTTTTATGGATTCATTCATTCTTTCTCCAGATGGAGTTTCCGTAGCCGATACAGCAATGATCGACTTTTCCTGCACCAGTATTAATTTCTATTACTTTATAATATCATATTCTATCCTTTATTCTCATGTTGTCACCATTTTCAGCACTATCATTCTAAGACTAGTTGAAAGACTACTAGGTTTCAATTGCTAACTACACTTTATCAGCAGTCTTTCGCTTTATCAGTTGTTTTAAATCCTTCCCATTTGTATGGAATTTCTGCAATCATTCGTACTGATTAAATGATACATTATCTATTTACATATTTTTTTGGATCGATATTTCCCCAGTGCGGATGATGAGTGGATATTAGTGCACGTTTTCAGCGCCATCACATGGAGCCCCATTCATTTGCAGCTTCTACTGATCATATTGTTATCGATAGAAACTGAGACATTTAAAAAGCCTATAAAGCTGATAACAAAAGCTCCACTAGATAAATCACTCTGGATTAAAGTGGTTATCCCTTATAATGCGTCGTTTTCTTGTTCAGCAATCGCGAGGTTGTTAAACAGCATACATTTACTTCCATAGAGAAACACAATACAATACAACGCTGGCTGACGTTTCGACAGTATCGCCTTCTTCAGAGCTTGGAAGGGTATACTGATGCACAATTTATTAGGCCAAACGCTTCAATACCACTGACAAAAAGACAAACAACTCATTGGTAATTACATGATAACAGCTTCTCGAAAAACTCAACGGTTTTTGTCGTGACTCCCAATGAGGAAGATTAGAACAGCTGACTATAGTCAGCATATGGTTCCGCATGTTTTCGGACGATGTTTTCAAAACCCTTGTGATAGAAAGTATATCTCTAACCAACTTTTTATTGGGATTAGAGAATACCAATCGAGTAATGAGATAGGAGTGTACAGTACGCTTGTGCTCTGAGGAAAGCGAAATCGCCGAAAGGTCGGCCCTTGAAACTGTTTAAGAACTAATGACAACCTCGCGTTAACTCAGCAAGAATTGTTCCCAGTCTTCCTGTATTTGTTTACTGTCGTCACCATGGAATAACATACTTTAGTGAACATAGATTTATTGATCCAAATATGAAAAGAAAGCCTCACCGATGGTAATTTTCGCCATTGTATGTGCTGTTCCTCTTCGGATAATTTTCCTTGCCTGGTGATCATATCGCAATACTTCGCATCATTGTTATCATTAGAAGGTCGGTATCTATATCAAATTGAATTGCTTTGCGAAGCCTAAGCTAAAAATTACACCATTCTTTTGGCAACTATTATTGATATCTTCCAGATTCCTACTCAGATCTCATATTGTGTAAGAACTTGCGAGATGAGCTGATGTTGGATGTAAGAGAGGTTGATCCTCGAAGAAACAAGACACGTGCATGAATCGAAGAACTGTAATGTTAGCTAAGCGTTCGAGATGGAAATATTATAGCTTTCGCTATAATTCGACGTGGACTCGGACATGCTTCACCGGCAAAACTTTCTTGGATTCCTGTCATAGAGCGATTATGACAGAGCAGACTGTTAAGGAGAAAGCTTTTCAGCATAGTAAAATATTTCGAAACCGACTTTCATTTAACCTCGATGTAACTATTCAATATTCATTCTTTCCTTGATGATCTTACACGACGTTGATAAATATATTTATTTTCGGCTAACGGTTCGACGTCTTCTTCTTCATCAGAGCCGATGGTCCGAGTAGCTGATCGTGTAAGCTCGTCAAAGGAATAATGCATTTCAGCACGTTGTTTAAGGACTTTTTTCAGTTTCGGTGAACGCTTTGGTTTTTGTGACTTAGTTCATAGCTTGATACCAGTAATTTTTATTTCTCTGTTTAGACTGAACAATTATAACTGTTTAATGCACTGAATTGAGAACTATATTTAAGTTCTCTGGTTTTTTCGAGCATTCCTTATTATTTGAGTCATTCGACCTTACTGTCGAGGCACTCATCCAGAAAATGTTGCAGAGTACGGCACTGAAAGGAGGCAAGACCGTCATAATTTATGCATAGTCCCTGTGCAATTTGTAAAACGTGTTTATAAAAAGGTAATACTAAATTCATCAAGGGTTGAGGCATTATTTTTCAATCCAAGCTTTTTTTCTTGAAAGTCAGTTTCCGCGCTGTAGTAGTTCCTTCCTCTGAAACAAAAGCAAAACGTTGTGTAGTCGGACGAATCGTTGGAACGGTTTAGTTGAAATTATGTAGTAATCCTCTTTAAAGGGGTGCCTTTGTGCGAACGTTTTCTGAGTACCACGAGTGACCCATCTGAAATTAATTAAATATCGTGTATTGCAATCAAAATTACAAAAAAAAGCACGAACGGTTTCCAGGATCGACTTTCTATTAACCTCTGCATAGGAATGCGAATCGTCGTTTTCTTGTTCAGCGTTTCGGCAGTATCGCCTTCTTCAGAAAATGGAAGGGTATACTGATATGCAATCTACTAGGCCAAACGTTTCAATAACACTTACAAAAAGACGAAAAACTCTATGATAATTACATGATCAACAGCTTCTCGAAGAACTCACCGCTTTTTACGTGACTTCCAATGAGGAAGATTATAACAGCTGATCATAGTCGCATATGGTTGACGACTGCACCATCCCACATCAGAAATTGACCTCTGGGCATTCATCGCTGCTATTCATGTTCTAATGCCGAGGTTAACAGAAAGTCGATCCTGGGAATTCTTTATAATATTCTTTATAAGTTTAAGCCTATGAAGTTCTTCATCGAAAGCTTCTAAATGAAGTAAGAAAAAAACTTTACTATAATATGATTTTACTAAGAACGAATAATCTGATGCTATTTATAAGATCTATAAATTAATGGCAATTCAGAACGTCTCATTGTTTCTCTTGAATGAATTCCGCTCCGATGCTGTGTGATCTTTAATTTTGTTGACGTGCGGTCTGATCCTTGGTGAAGCAGTCTTGCTTTTTCCTTTATGCCCACCGAATCAGGTTCTATCATTTGGCGCTAATTTTGTGTTCTTTTAATTCTAAAGGAACTTCTTTCATTATTAAAAACCACATTCCAGTGCACTTTAACGCTCACGTGATTTCTATCGACGACGTTTTTTCCAACCTGATGTTTGCTTCTTTCATAGGGAACTTTGAACAGTATTCGCATGTATCGCATAACTATTCTGAGTGTAGTGATTCGGCTTTGCATTATTTGCCTTCAACTATTCATAATTTATAATTTTTTTTGAAGCGAATGTCACTCATTCCTCTAACTGTGTATGACAATCTACGTCGTGCATGCTGTTCTATGTTCGCTAGTAGTTCACGAACAGATCACAGCGGTATGTTTTTCTAGCTTCTATACTGGTAGTCTATATCCGAATTGTCAAATCCACAAACACTTCTAGCAATAGCGGATCGAATCATCGCTAACGCGTCACTGGTGGACGTGCTACGATGGCGCGGTGTTTCGCGACAGTTCCGTATCGCGGCAAAACGTCGTCTTTCGCGTTATACAACAATTCATGTTCGAGTATATAACGATTTATGTAAACTATATGAACGAAAATCTTCAAAAGATGTAACTGGTAGGCCCAGGAGCTTTTGCTTGCATTTTATAGTGTTTTTGCAGTACGCTTTCGCAATGGACTAACTCTCCCTTGACTACTAACATGATTTGAAGGCATATGTGATTTTATCACAGCTTAATAATTTCTGGTCTATTTACTTTTATTGGGGCTCGTGCTGAGCAGCGGTTAGAAGTGGTGTACTGCAATACACATTGTTTCGATCCCGTGCCCCACCCTAATTAAGCCTTCCATCTCTCTGGGGTCGGCAAATTGGTGCCAAACCTGCATTGGAGGGAAACAGCACTGAACTGAAACATCAGTAGGCCACCGCAAATCATTTTAAAGGCCAGATTTGTAATCAGTCACCTTTATCGATGCTTGGTGAACTCGAATGCATGGCGCATTCTTCAGGAATTGATCGACGTTGAGAGCTTTGTCCTTTTATCCAGTTTTATTAGAATATAACTAGAAAGGAATGTATTACAGATGAGTTAATTTGGCATCCAACATGCTGTCTATTATTGAGCGAAATGAGTTCAAGTGAACTCGGCATTGCATTAGATTCACAACCAAATTGGAAAGAAGTAAAGGTATTGATATCGTTGCTGAAAGTTTTCCAACAACATGCCACACATATCCACATGGACAGCCCTGTTGTTGAGCTACTTGTGAAGGAGGTGTGTCAGATTTTTGAATTACTTTCGATTTCTATGAATATTTCAAATCTTTTCCACCTTATAAATTCAGGTGAACACGAAGAAAATCAACGCTTTGCTGTTGTTCTTCAGTCAAAATCGAAAATGCGAAATGGACCTCACATGTGGAGAGACAGCAATCGCACCTATGATGAAAAGTCAGTTACCAATCGGTCCAATGTTCCCGTCACTGAAGCAATTTACAGTAACCAGTAATGTGAGTACTTACATGTGCTCCTATAAAACAACGATCGGCTAGGTTTGGAATTTTCTACGGAGAAAATGAATATTGACCGCAATTTCGGCAACGACACCATTTCAGCCCCAACAGCTCGTTCATCTGTCACGGCTTGTTCACTATGCTGTCGCTGTCGATATGATCTATCAAAAGAAAGAAATCGATCTTGTCTGTTTACAAGTTGGTTATTTATTAGTGTCATAACCCTTCTTAAAACGAGAAAAATAAAACTGAAAGCAAACACATTAATCAATCAGTAGACCGAGGTCATCAATTGTCTGCATGCCTCGCTCAACTACATGCTAAATCATACGACGCGTTTTATTTATTTACTTCTGTAATCGTTTATTTGTCCCACAAAATTAAGATGTAGTGTAAGACCATGTGTTTGCTAATTCTGAACAACTTATACTACCTCTTACTTCACTAATTATTAACTTACTGGCGGTTTAATTCGTAGGCTTTTTGTTTCATTTAACAATCTGCGTTTTATAACAATAATAAATATAAAAAATATGATAGATTTAACATGTTAGAAAAATTTATTGCGTTTGGAAGGGTGATGGACGCAATAGAGAATAACGAGGACAATGATAATGGTATCAATCATAAGACTGATAACGATGATAACAGTGATATTGGTAGCAATAACAACAATGGTAGCACTGACAGTAATATTCATAGTAATAATAGTGGTAGTATTAATGACAGTAACAATGATTAAATCCCGTGGAAAATAAGATAATTAAGAGACAGCGAGTACTCGAAATGTGCACCGAAATCAAGATGTACGATCCATGAGCCCCTGCAAGAGGCACACACTGGTTTTCCCAAATAGTTGTTACAACAGAAAAGCTTTAACCGATTTACGACCTCGACCATTTTCGCGTAGCTGGTTCGTCGGGCCTCGTGTCATTGGAGCATAATTCAGATGCAAAATGAAATCAGGATGTACAGTAAATAACGCACAATAGTGTATATATTGAAACCAGTGCGTATGGTCGTGAAAGGCTTAATATTCAACGCATCCGTCTGTTGTTGTTAAATAATGCGCTTCCGTCATCGTTGTTTTTCCAACCTTTTCTTACCACAGTTTACGATGTTTTTAACCGTCATGCTATTGCTTGTAACTTTTTCTACTTCTGCTGCGAAGAACATGACGTCAGTGAAGTGCCGAAAATCAGTGTGATAAGTGTTTTTGATGTCAGAACACTTTACTTACGCATATAACAGGAAGCTTCCGTTTTTAATTAAATTGTATAGGTGTCACATTTATCACTTGTAACCACGTTAATCATCGACACACTTGTGCCGTCATCACTGGAACCACCGTTCGTTCTCGACGTGCACTTGAGCTGGGAAGAATGGTCGCTACAACCTCGATTAGGAAGAAGCGTGTCATGTTCTTTCTACGAGGCTCTTTATTTAGACCATTTTAACGAAAAGAGTACCTGAAAATAGCCTGAAAGGATGCATAATCTCCAAAGGTCGCAATTCTTGCTTTAACTTTGTTGGGCTGTCCAATGTTAAACGTTGAGAAGGTCCCAAATCGTTTTTTATGCTCTTCCTGATCATTTGATGCTAATACATGCAAGCAGGAGATCTACTATGTTGACGATATTCCATAAATACACTGGAGAGGTACATGGTGATGTTTGTTTCATTTTTAAATGCCCATCCGCTACCAAAGTCGCGCAACATAATCTGCGCCAAATCTCCTACGTAACGGAGATGTAGGAGTAAAAAGAATGTTTATGACATTTCGAAGGATCGTTTTAAAATTACGTAATGTTCTAAATAGTGTTGTATTTTTAGCCACCATTCCTTTATCGTTTGCTTGTTTCCGTCTATCGGTCTGCAATGTACAATTCCATGATTAATATATGGTCGACACGTGACCAAGAATGATTTAACCACTCAAGTTTAAGCAAACATATCTCCATAGCTTCCTGATTTATTTCGCTAACACAAGGTTGACAAAAAGTTTTATTCGGCAAACATCTCGACGTCGTCTTCCATAGAACTGATGATCCAAGTCAATGACACACAGTCCCTTAGCTTAATAATCCAAAAAGGTTTTGATTATTAGCGACGAGGTAAAATAACGGTCAGTTCGAAAAATATTGATTTGCTATTCGCTGTGTGCGAGCCAATATAAAACCGCTATAGGTTGGATTACTTGTTGAAAACCAAATTATTATCAATGGACACTTATTTACTTGAATATGGGATGGCCTGCCCTCACTAGTTGTGCAGGCTCCAGCATAATTTCCATTCGCAGGAGATTTGATGGTTTAGCCATTGTGGTTCCCTGGTGTTCCGAAGACAGCCTGGCCAAAGTCTGCCCCAGTACGTCACTAACACAGACAGCCGTAGCCATTGTGGATCAGGGGGAGATTTGCCACCATGAGACTAGTTTGATAGCAGGACTGTGACATATCCCTTCCCAGCTTAGCAGACCCTGCGGGGGGACGAATCCTCCCGCTGTACATAGCAGTTCGACACCCAGGAACAGCTCCCTGCCATGATGAGGTGGTAAACCATTGGGAGGACCGTTGAGAATGTATCAGCGGGTAGTCATTATCAGCAACAACCATTCTTTATGAAAAAGTGCTGCCAGGTGAGCTTGCTTTATTCGAGTGGTGCTCCATTGATGTCTAATTTGTTGTAGCGCATAGAACACGTTTGACTTTTTTGCAATTTTTCATGTCGGCCTTTCGAATAGCGGAAGGATTAAATAATTAGGATGTCGTCTAACACATCACGAGGCTGTACCTAAAGATGTCGTTGGAACTTGCGGCCGCACACCCGACTTGTATTGTTAGGAACCCAAAAAAGAACAAACGATTTTTAAACAAATTCGTTTACATATATTCCCTTAAGCAAAGTGGTTTTAGAAACACCCGAATCGTCGTCACCGTTTTCGAAATTAGTAATTGGCTACGTTGTAGTCGTTAGCGTGACGGTACAAAGTCTATATTTTTAGTGCACTTTTGTTTTTATGGCATGAAGTCGGTTCACATGAAATTCAATCACTACGATGAGGACCTGTTTGTTGTACTTATTGGTGGTGTCCTAATTGAATGCATGGACTTTGGTACTGCCCAACGCATCTCTTAGGAAGTGATTAAAGCAGAGCGCGTTGTCCTGCCATCCTCTAAAGCAATTTGACTCACTTGTGTAGCTGATCCCTGCGAAAAGGAGACAATTTTATGTGACTGCGTAGTTAGGAGGGTTAACTGACTACCTACAAACAATTGGGTTCTATTCAAATAATGTGATATATTCAGAACTTTCAATTACTAAATAGTTCATGATGGTGCAAAAGCTTTTCTCTTTATCCCTTTGTTAATGTCATCTGTTAATGTTTTGTCAACATCATTGCTTTAGAATATTAAGTATATATATATATTCCCTTAAGCAGAGCTCGTGCTTAGTAAACGGTGTACAACTCTAAAACATATTCTTTACAATGTGCTGCGTTAGGTTTCCATTCCGATGTGTTCGATGTCAGTCAGAGCAACAAAACAACACATTTTCTCTAATAATAAAAAATGCTTAATCAGTTTATTCGTTTTCAGGTGGTATTGGGTGAGAGCTGGTGTCGATCAAAGCAGCGTCTATTTCGACATGTGAATTCCTTTAAGCAGTGGTCAGATGCAAGCTCATTAGGAGTACGATATCTCCAGCAATTTCATGGAACAGAAAAACGACGTGGTAAAGCTAAATGCTGACATTGTCTAAGGAAGAGTAGCGAAATCCTCTGTAGTCTAGTGAGAAACGTACGATTAGCATCACTTGTGAATAAGTTTCCATCAAATTTTCACATGCAACCACTTTTATTTGCTATCGTAAATTCATCTTCTGCTAGTGTGTTTAGTGGTTTTTTCCTTGTTCTAGGAAGTGTGCTTTTTTCTTTACTGTCTAGCCAACTTGATGATAAGATAGCTCCATCAGGCACGTGATGCTAAATGTTCATGTTCTATGGGTCAATAGAAAATAGTAGGCATAAAGATGTTCGTCGAAAATCGATACAAGATTTGGTTATTAATGCTTGAAATAAATCCTTTTATTCCCAACTCAATATTACCTAAAACATACAGTTCTTAGAATTGTAGTTTCATTTTACACAAACGGCAAGATCTGGTCTATTCAACATAATATCAATGGTATATATCATTTTTAAACAAGGGAACTGGATGAATCCCAACATCATAAACAGCTACGATAAGCAAGTATTGTGCTTCTCAATGCAAACTAAGTGCACAATAGTAGACATGTTTTTCCCATTACCTCCTCTTGAAACGGTGAAAAATATTGCTAATTTTTAAATACCAGACCTTAAAAGATGGAAGATACCGAAGATGTGTCAAACGGACCATAAAGGAATGATATCTAAAAAATTAAAAGCCAAGGCAAGCGCAGTAGCTAGAAATGCAGTGCACTAACAACGAAGTCATCGATCGATCTCTCGGCGATCAGCAAAATTATACCGAAATCGTCAACGAAGAGGTCCATTCGAACCATGAATATCGACGAATGCTTGTGGTGAAGACGTGGGGAACGAACTAGCACAGCTATCCTAGAATTCAGTAAGAATCAACTCCTCTAGCGTTCAGCGACATTTATCGACACTAAAAAAATCTCAAATAAAGCCAAATTCACATGCAAATCGAAAGGGTTTCGTAGATGGCGATTAGAAGACGATAAACTGCGAATGAAAGAAGTGCTAAGGTCAGCAAAATATGTGAAGATAGCTCACACTTTAAAAAACGAAGACGTACAGAATGGCGAATTCCCTTCAGGAACGCTAATTTTTTGTAAAGTACATGTTCTTATAGAAGCCAGAACAACATCGAAGGTAAAGCTTTTCGCAAATTATGTAGTTTTAAAAACACTTCACTCCTGTATTTTACTGCGACCTTTCCTAATAGCCTCTATACGGCCGCGATTTATATCTGTTCTTGAACATTTGGACTTGCAATTGGAGGACACCAAGCTGATTGTTATTAGATCTATAGCGCCAGATTCTAAATTCCCTATTCCATCCATCCACCTCTCATACGTCGTCAAACTTCCATGCCTAATAGCAGTGTAAATTCTAAAAATGCAGAGTGTTTTGTTCCCACTTGGTTGTAAATCCCGTAAAAAATTGAGTGTCGAACAGAGAAAAAATAGAGCATGCGAGTACCATTAATGATAGAATACCATTCATTAAAAGGACACAATGGGATCATTACTTCCTTTCGCATTAGTAACATTAGGGTAAGCTCTTCATAGACCATAGCAAATAAAATCTTATTAGTGCTTTTGAAAGAAAATCACTGCATCCTGACTTATTTAGGCATTGCTTTTAAATTTCCCTTCCTTTTACTTTAAAATACTTCATGATTAGATTGTACATGTTATGAAGAGTATGGTCTGAGCAATCACCACCGTCCTGGTATCAAACTAGTCGCATGATGGCAAATTTTCCTCTGAATCACAAGGGCGATGACTGCTTGTGGTGATGACGACCTGGGGCAGGCTTTGGTCAGACTGATCTCGGGACTACAGGGAAACACAATGGCTAAACCAGCAGAACTCCGAAAAATGGAGCATACGCTGGTGACCACACAACCAGTGACGACAGGCCGTCTAAGTATCCAAGTAAGTATGGTTTGAGCAGACATCTATAAAAGAATAAAGGATGAAGCTCTCAACGTTGATCAAATCCTGAGGGATGCGCCATGTATTCGATTTCATTAAGCACCTTTTGAAGGTGATTGGATGCATATCTGGCCTTTACAATGACTCACCGTGGCCTACCGATGTATAGAGCCCGTGCTGCAATCCTCCCAGACAAATCTCGCACCAATTTGCCGACACCGGAAGGATGGAAGGCTTGGTTGGCCATGGGCGCGGTATCGATTCCATGTGTGTGTATTGCAGGGCACCTCCGACCATTACGCCACACGCGTCCTTTTCAGTAAAAAAGAAAGAAAAAAGCAAACATCTACAACATGAATAATCCACTTGCACGGATTATGTTCGTAAATTGCTGGATTTCAGATGCTGCTGCACACTATCAATTGAACCTTCAATCACATTATGAATGATGACACGAATCGGAATAAATAACTAAACATGATTTGAAACATTGTGTACGAGGTACGCATAATAAAACCTAATTCTTGACTAGTATATAAAGGACACAATAGGAAGAATACAGACGGCACTAATGATCACTGGCTTCTTGGATAAAAATCAATACCTGCATCAAATATTATACTTTTAAACTCATAGTCGGAAGACCTGTCTCGTGGAAAACCGTAATAATTCTTCACTTAAACTCAGAATAAGGAAACTTAAAGGAAAAAGCTCAGAACAAGACAAGTAAAATAATCAAAACGACAAGTACCACGATAAAAAAAAACTTTAAAAAATTGCACTGAGGCACACAATAATCAGTAAACGCCACAAAGACTCAGTACTGGATTGGAACAGATACAAGAACAATCTCGACATAACCCCGATAACTCAAAAGCTGCTGTCCAAAGCATCTCGACCAGTACCAATAAAACTTTCCATAGACTCAGAATGATGAGGATAGCCTCCATCCATCACACTCATTTCCACCAAACAGCGTTGATAGTCATCACAACTAGCACTAAAGTGTTAAGAGACAATGACTGTAAACTCTTTTAAAAAAGTGAGAAAAGCGTATCTAATACTGCGAAGATTGCTCCCTTCCCTAGTGCACTATATATACACCGTTCTAATACAATGATTATAAAGCGGATCAGCATAAATCAACTTTACACCAACCTTTCTCTCGATGATACTGCAAAAAATGATTTCGATTTGTACAAATCAACAGCGATAAAAAAACATATTACCTAAAGCAACGAATTCGCAAACTCAGCCTTCCATTTATTCTAAGTGTTAAATATTGCACATACCTCAGTGATGAGTAGTGAAAACGAAGCCCAATTCATAACTGAGACGTGATGATATAGCCAGTCCGCAAACACTTCGAAGCAACCCTTCAAACAGAAGTAACGGAAAAGCAAATCCGGAAAAAACGGAAACAGATTCCTCTCTGGTTAAAAGTTTCTTAAACGTTCAAAAATAAAAGCAAGAATTAACACTGTAATTGTAACCTACATTGTGGAAAAGGATTGCACGGTCATCCATTTTTCCGCAGTTATTCATGGAATCGACATCGGAAAATAGGGATGAATTACAGCAACTATCCGGAACGAATCTCTTTGAAGGCCAACGAACAGAGTAGTACCAGTCGTATTCGTGGTCCACTCCACAACATTCCAGCTATAGATTAAAATGTTCCAGATGAGGTAAGCTCCAAATATGCAACTTCTCTGCGTAATATATTGGGGGATAAACACTCTTTCGTAAAATCTTCACAATCTTCACGTATTGAAAAAGATTGAACAATTATTACTCAAAAGCGACGTTCAGTTCTTCAATTACAGAGGTTTCTTTCCAAAACAAAATTTTGAACTAGTGGAAATCAGAAATCAATTACCAACAGAGATCTCACTTGTGCTACTCTCTTACTTGGATACCAGGATGGCCCGTCCTCAGTGGTTGCGCGGGCTCCCGCATAATTTCCGTTCGCCGGTAATTTGCTGGTTTAACTATTGTGGTTCTCTGGAGTCCCGAAAACAGCATGGCCAAAGTTTGCCCCAGGTCTTCACCACCACAGGCAGTCGCCACTCCTGTGGATCAGATAGGGATTTGCCACCATGTAACTAGTTTGATATCAAGACGGTAGAAATATCAACTCTCAGCCTAGGAGACCCTGCAGAGAATGAATCCTCCGCTATACATCGCAGCCCGACAGCCAGGAACATCTCCCAGCCATGATGAGGCGGTACACCGTTGGAAGGTTTAAAATAACAACGGACTGGAAACTTAGTAAATTAATGATAGCGGTATTAGGTGTAGCAGTTCACGTCCAATATTTTCACATTGGAATCTATGTTCCAGTAAAACGAAAAGATTTGATTGTTTTGTAACTAATCATATTTTGAAGACAGCAGGTTTAAGACACTTACCGACTTCTGTATCCTATCCCACGATACACTCAAATCGTATGCATGTTCTCCAGTAACCAAAGACGTGCGATTAATATTTGTCAATAAGTCGCGTCGTACACGATCGTGTGTAGAATACTGCAAAGCAACTTTGTATTAACCAATGCAGCATTCAGGTCGTTTTAACTCACCTTGTAAGCGATACCAAGAATACAAGTGGAAACTTGAACGACGATCAGAAGAAAGGTGAAAGCAGCGAACTACAAAGTGATAGTTTGCAAAACTTTAGGTAATCGAAGAAGCCTAGAGAACGTAAAAATCAGTTCTGCACCGTATTCAGAAGATTACGATTACACGTTCTAACACTGATCCACCCAACAACAGATACGACACATACAGCGACACCTGTCGTACAACACATTGCAGCCGTAGAGGCAACTGAATCAGAGGCAATAACAGAAAATAAATACGATTTACAAAGTCACCAAGTTCCCAACGATAATGTAAATACAAATCTTCCATCACATGCTCTCTACATTTCTAAAACTGTTTACTGATTCAATGTTTTTTCTTCAATAAGCAGACACGAGGTTGTTAATATAGAATTTATTAGAATACAATAGCTAACGTTTCGGCGGTGTAACGGGCGGCCGATAACTTATCGCCCATGTATTACTCTGTGCGGCGGCTATCCATCAACTAACTTAAATGCTTACAAGAAATAAACGGCTTTGAAGAAGGCGAAACCGCCGAAACGTCAGCTATTCTATTCTAATAAATTCTATATTAACAACCTCGTGTCTGCTTATTGAAGAAAAAACGTTGAATTGTCAATTAATGCCGAGGTTAACAGAAAGTCGGTCTTGGGAATATTTACTGATTGATAAGCAAGCACGTTCAACCTTACTTGGACACTTAGATGACCCATCCTCACTCGTGCGGGACCCAGCACAGTCTCCATTTTTTCCGGAGTTTCGCTGGTTTAGCCATTGTAGTTCCTTGGACTACTGAGATCAGCCAGATGAAAGTCTACCCCAGGTCGTCATCACCACAGACAGTTGCCGCCTTTGTGAATCAGAGGGAGATTTTCCATCAAGCGACTACTTTGACACCAAGACGGTGGTGGATCCTAGTACTAGTTTAGTCGTAGCTGGGGTCCCTCTGATGGAAACGATGGACTCCTTCTCAGCCTGAACAACTCTGCCGGAGGGGACGCGGGGGGAGGGGGGTATGAATGCCTCTGTTGTCCATTGTCCATCGCAGTCCCCGACACCCGGGAATACCTCCCAGCCACGATGAAGCGGTAAATCGCTAGGAGAGCACTTTCGTCCATTTCCAACAAACCCGAAAACTAATCTAAGAAACCTGAAGTAAAACCTAGCTAGCCATGAGATGTTTCCACTGTAAGACCATGTGAAAACGGTCTATAGCTGCATTCATAAAGTGCAAAACTTCGTTAGAAGGCAAAGCAAACAAAAGAAAAGGACATTGAAAAGCATGCTCCAAGCAACTATGGCATACAGTAATTACAAAAAAAAATCGGTATATAAACCAACCAGAAAAGGAAGACGGAATCAGATCCTGGAAATCGGTTCTATCAAGGATTAACCACACACCAACTACGAAGGAATTTACGCCCATAGTCTAAAAGTACTCTACTGCTCACCATGCGAATATAGTAATATTGTATAAGGAAAAAAATGTCAACACCATAGATACATGCACATATACACACGTAGATACACACGTACACAGAATGCACACACACACATACACGCACACACATACACACCTACGGTATGGTACTACGGCTGAAACTCACAGTGAGAAGAGCAAGCGATGCCATGAAAAGCAGCCTCTTTATGAAGCGTTTCAATTGGGCTTTACTCACACCGTTCAACATTCTGAAACGAAAAATTCCAAAACTAAAGATATCGAAGTCAACGGTTCTATAAATCGGCATTGATTGTACATTAGTGTGGCTATACATAATTGGAACATGACATCCAAGCACTGGATTCACAGGAAAAGTAACGGGTTTCGACGGAAAAGTAATGAGGTGTACAAACAAAGACATAACGTCACTCTCCATGAAATGAGCGGAGTAAATGACTTTGAAACAAGTACTATCCTGATTAAATTAGGACAAGCGTGCGGTCGCGGTGCGATTGCCGTGGAGCTACATTAACAGCAGGTATTGTGCTATTCCTGAAAGAATTTGAATTAGTAAAATGATAAAAAAATTTCTTCGTAAAAATCTCGCCATGAGCTACATGGCAAATTGAGTAGAATTGTGAAAGAATGGATATTAAGTTAACTCGAAATTCCAGTAGTTGTTGGGCGTGTGAATACGATTTTTAAGTTGAGACAAATAACTAGTATAGATTACCCGTCGTTTTCAAGACACGCCTCTCACCCTGATCACAAAAGAAAATAGGATTTGCTCAAAAAAAGAGGTCTTTTCTTGTCTTGACAGTAGCACGGAATTTTACCGTAAGCGCAATGAGGAAGTTGTTTTTCTTCACAAAGATGATTAGTGTTATAGATTTTGTTCTTGTGACGCTTTTACATATAAAGTCATTCCTAGAAAGCGTGAAGTTATTAACAAGACATTTTAAGAATAAATCGATTCGAAAATTTCTTTTTTTTTGAATAACTTCGTTAGTGCAGTTTTATCCCACGAGCCAATTGAAAAGGCTTGATTGAAGTTAAAGAAGTAATCAGAGAGATGTACAACACTTATCCTGGCCAGCAATGTTGCATGTTTAAGTGAGTACCAATAGTTTATTCACTTCTTTTAAAATAATTCCGATGTCGAAAATTTTCACGTCTTACCATGTACGCTGTTTAATTACCCCCATAGAAACAACGATCCTAAATTTAGTGTCACCTATCCGTTAGTTATGATCAATGTCTTCATTTCCTTATTTCAAAGAGGATTATGCAATCACAAATTTCATCTTTTTTTTTGAAAATATACTTTAATTTCCGATCAGTCCGAGATAGTATTGGGAAGCAAATAAGCTAGATGTACTGGAAAAAACAAAATGTTAACGTTCACTCAGTGACCTAGATACTGTTATGTAGACTGCTACTGGTCATTGGTCTACAGGAGACAAGCTCAACCTAGCCGAGCAGAGTCGAAACGTGTCCCGCTGAGTAGAGTCCAGTAGAGCTGAGTCAGGCCGTGCCGAGTCGAGTCGGGCTGAATGGGGCTGAGTCGGGCTGAGTCGGGCCATGCCGAGTCGGGGGGAGGTTGACTCGGTGCAGGGCCGGAGTAAGCTAGGCCATACCGGTTGCCAGCTTAGCGTTTTCCTCGTCGCTTTTGGATTCGTTGTCTCGTGACTTCCTCGTGCTTCTCCACTCAATGAGCGGTCTCTGTTGCCCGGGACGCTCTTTCACGCTCTCATACCCTCCGCATTTCGTCGTGTTCTTTGTCAAACAATGAAGCGTGCACCCTAGCAATTACCTCACGGTTCACAGTTCATCTCTATCTGTTGTTGCTGGTATTGGTTGCTACTGATCTTTATTGATTGTCGAAGACTTTAGTATAACGTTAGTATATGTGAATGTTTCATATATACTCTGCTTTATGTCCTTGAGTAAACTGCTGATGTTTAACGCATCGTTTTTTTTTTGCTCAACTGATATCATTTCATGTTTCGAATAGTTAGGAACCAAAGTGATTGATTCCCATTATGAAGTCGTGGTGGATAATTCCAGATAGCTTACAGGATCTTATAGTTTGATACGGCTTTGTTCGTATTTGAAGTTATCTCGTGCTCTTGTCGTCATGATTATCTTCATTTCCGTTCATCATTCCCTCCTCAGTTTAATGCTTCGTTGAAATAAGTTTTGCTAAATTCATATGGCTAATCGATTGTGCATATATGTACATATTTTTAGAACTCATATTCTATGCTTCACTTCAATGACTTTAGTTCAGTTTCGTAAAATTCTGTTTAGTTTCAGTTATTCTTTCATATTCGAATGCTGTGAATGCAAAGGTTTTTTAAGTGGTAGCAAATTTTAAGAACGATGACGAGAAAATATTGTGAAAATGGTAAGTAGTTCTAACATCTCATGAAATTTTCTCCCATGGAAACGCCGAAGGAAATCACCTGAATGTATGATTTGTGTAGCGCAGTGAATCTTTCTAGGGGAAATCATCTCAGGTGTAGGCAGTCATTTATTGTTACTCGTTTTTGTTTCGTTCGTTCCCTCTTTCTTTCCTTTCTTGTCTTTTTTTCTTCTTCTTCTGTTCATAGTTATGCTGGGAGACGTGAGAACGATGTACCAACTAAGTATCGATTCCTGCCTTTTCATGCACTAACTTCATCTGGAAGTACTTGCAATTACGTCTTACTGCATAGTTATTCATCCATTAATTCATTCATTCAGTCATTCAGTCTTCATCACCTCTTCATGAACTTATTGCGTTAGTTGGCTGACGTTATCGTTCGAATGTTTGATTTATTGAAGAAATTTCATGAAGAAAGGAAAAAGAAGCATAATAAAATGGAGAAGTCGTCCTGTTATGATTCAGATCCATATGAACGATTCGTGTATAGAATATTTGTTATTTGTCGTCAAACTTTCAACACTAAAGCATAGATTAAGTGTTCTACAAGCTTGGATTCGTTGAACAATTCTTACTTACTACTTCTATTAGTACGTTCTCCTTAATGCTTAATATATCTTATATTCATTACTAGAACTTTAAAGATTATTTTGGGTTTATGTTTGTTAACGTCCAAAGTTGTTCTCGTTAATACAAACATGTTAAGGTTTGCTGAACTGATGTTTTATGGTTAGAGAGTAACACTCTCAAGTAAACTAGAATCTTGTTCGAAATGTTGTTTTAAATTTTTTTGGCTTGACCTACCAAAATCTAAACACTTATACTGTCATGTCTGCGTTTATGAAACTATGTATTTTGTGTTATGTTATAATTCTTTGCAGAACTGGGTTTTTGCCACTACAAACTCTCATCTGTTCTCTTTTCATCACTTTTACCAGCAAGGATATTAAGATTTATATATATATATATATATATATATATACATATACATGTGTATGTATATATTCCCTAGTGGTTTGCAACCTCGTCATGGATGCCTGTATTTTGGGCTGTTCGAAATAGATCATTCTGCAACCAAGTCATGCACTCTGAGGAAGAACCGGACTTTTCTTTCCGAAACTCTGTCCAGTCGAATTTAATTTTCCGCCATCCTAGGAGACTCAGAAAGCGGCGAATATCCCGCCGTTCGACAACAGCAAACTCTCCGTTATGCTACCAACAGAAACCACTAACACCTGCTTCTCGGGGCTAAAGGATTGCTAATCCAACAGTATTCCAATTAAATAGAAGATGTGCTGCTTGAGCCCGCGCATTTCCTTTGGGAATTAGAAAGATATTCGGAACCTTTCTTTGTTTGTGGAGAACACTTAAAAATCATGAGTTGTATCGTCCGTATCATTTGCAAGGACTCTATTCCACATCGACTCTAATCTGCTATTTCCACGCTTTAATGCAGTAGTAACTACGAACACTACACAGTAGTGCCTCGTTCTACGAAATCCCGACAACTAGAGCGCTTTGGTGTTCCAAACACGACTCTCTACGAAAAAAAAAAAAGAAAAAGGTTTGATGGGCTGCAAAGAGTAAGAAATTTACTCTAGAAAAAGAAGAACCAGTTTTTGTAAGATCTGGATATTTTAACGAT
This sequence comes from Angiostrongylus costaricensis, assembly GCA_900624975.1. Classification (NCBI taxonomy): domain Eukaryota; kingdom Metazoa; phylum Nematoda; class Chromadorea; order Rhabditida; family Metastrongylidae; genus Angiostrongylus; species Angiostrongylus costaricensis. Next base: position 17,781 of record UYYA01000671.1, on the reverse strand, counting down.
TTCCATTTCAACTGATGAAGTTCGTTGTAAGTTCAAATATGTCTTCATAAGTGTTTAAACTTGATTGAGAGCTTCAACTATTCTCGTACACCCACGTATCGAAACGAATACGTCAGTCGGTCGTTGTGTGTCAGAACACAAAATTGTTGTTCATCTATCGAGAACAGCAAATGGTTTCGCTCTGAAGTATCGCCTATATTTCATTGATTACTTTTGCATTATCGTTGATTTTCATTTACACGCACTCCCAGTGTTTCTTCTACGCTCTCAGTGCGTTGTCGTTTGCTGGCATATGTGTATTGAAAACAGCTTATATTGAACGGAAACACATTACATACTGCTGCTTAAACATGCTCCTGTAAATCATCTCGGGTTGGTGACGATTTTTGTCCATAAAGTAAAGCTGGTTTAGAAATGATCGTGTTTGACGTTTGTGTGAAATCTTTATGTGTTTATGTGATAAAGAGGAAGAAAATCTCTATCCCGAACATGTAGTCCTCCTCGACCATCTGTGGAATTACGTCTTTCACGTTACACATATAGACAGACAGACATAGACACACATACATATATATATATATATATATATATACGCACACAAACACATGTACACATACATACACACACATATGCACGCACGCACACACACACACATATTCACAAGAAGCGATGTATCACGTTCAGCTTTATTAAGTGGAATGAGAACCTTTCGAATCTTGTGCATCTCCATCAGTAAGAAGAATGTGAATTCATGTTTTTCATTATGATGAAATTCTAGACGCCTGAAGCCAACGAATTGTTTATCTGTTTTCGCTCTCTTTGTCTCGTTCTTAACTGAGGCTGGTATTTCGACTATAACGAACCGATTGACTAGGCGTAGTTTCCGTTCAACAGGACACAATGATGTCCTCGAATGCGTGCGTCGTCGCTGATATTGATGGGTGGCGGCTGATGTGTTGTGTTGAGATGTATAGAAATTATGTCATTCAGAGTTCTTCAAGCCTCTATTTAAATGTCTCAATCAAAGAATGCCTGAAGCATTCGAAAGATTAATTGATAAAGTTTCAGATGACGGTCATTTTCTCAGAGATGGTCCATAAATTCGACTCTGTTAAGCATTGTGAAGGTGATCGAATGCGTATTTAGCCTGTAAAGTGAGTTTTCGGCCCTATCACTGCATCATATCGGTTTTTTCCTATACTCCGAGATAGGTTAGCCATTATTTCACTGGTTTCGAAGGGATGGTGGGCTTACTTATTCTATGCTTTCTCCCGACGAAACCAAGAACCATGTGTCTATTGCAGAGCGCATCTAACGACACTATGAGATACTACATGTCCCAGAAAAAAACGATGCGGCGAAACTCTGCTGTGGAATTCTGTAAGCCCATAGAGTTCTCTAGACGCTTTAGTTACTAGCGAAAACTGATCAACAATAGCCACGGTCGTTCAGTTTGTTAGCGGACCGCTGATCACATAAGTACAAAATACATCGAACCATCGAACATCAAGTGTATAGGAATTGATCAGTTAACGATCACATGAGGTCGTGTTATGTTTCGCTTCTAATACCTAGTTGTTCGTGCTCATCGTCATAACGTTTATCGTTTGTCATTCATTGTCATTTATTCAATTTCGTTCTATTCTTGTCGTTAATCTTACTGTTAATCTTCATTTCTTTTCAGAACTGCTTTTGTTCTCTCTTTCTTATATCATTTTGTTTTCGTTTGTTTTTTTTGTTCAGTTTTTTGGCACTTTACAACTACTTGCAACAGCGGACAACGGGAATTTTTATGAAAACATTATGTTATCATATTACAAAAGAAATAAACGATGATGCTTATATATACATATATATATATGTATATACACACATACATACATACATACATGCATACGCATATAAATACAGACATACCATACATACGGACATACATACATAAGTACAAATACTTTATGCATATGTACATGTATACGTATATAATACAAATTTTGTGCGTATACTGCACATGCATACATACATGCATACATACACACATATATACATACATACATACATACATACATACATACATATATACATACATACACACATACCTACATGCATACATATACGTACAGACGTACACAATTGTAAATACTTTATGCATATGTACATGTATATGTATATAATACAAATTTTGTGCATATATTACACCCATACATGCACACATACATACATACATATGCATACAGACATACATACATACATACACATAAATGTTATACATATATTATATATTCTGTACTTTTATGCATATATACATAACATAGTTCCGGATACCACAGTTGTGATTTCCCCAAAAAATTACTTATATGTTTTGACTTTCGAAAAAAGTTTATTTAGAAGAAAGATTGCTCTTTCTTCCATCTTCTTCTAATTTATTCAAATTTTCAACACTCTGAATGTGTTTTGAATAAACCCACAGTCCCACTTGGTTATTTCATGTTATCATTTAAAATCCTTCCTTCGTTATGCTTTTGTCTCATTTGTGTACCTTATTCAAAGTGAAAAAAGCGATGACGTCATTTGGTGATTACGTCAGCGAGTACGTTTTTCGATTTCCACGATAAGTAAGGGTGTAAAGACGTAATAGGATTTTGCACGTATTCATCATTAGAATACGATTATCGTTCCGTTCCTTTCCTAATTTAGCAATCAATACCCATTTAGAGCGTTTATTTAAGCGTTATACCATTAATGCAATTAGTCGATCCGTGTTAACAGTAATGTTATATTTTCTGTGATAAGGAAGAAATCTGGTCAACATTATCTTTTAAGTTTAAAATACGTTATAGGTGACAGTGCGATGAGGATTATTCATATGTTCATAAAATTCCTTAGATTTTGTGGCAAAAGAAAATATTTCAGGCGAAACATGAAAATCGGCTCTGGTTATGAGTATTACTTCGGTAATCGAATCGCGTCTTGGATACTATTGGTTGAAAAACCGTCCCAGAAATATCTGTCATAGATGAGTAGAATTTTACGCTGTCTTTAAATTCTTAAATATGGTCGTAAGACATTGAAAACTAAGCAGAGACCTTAAAAACGATATAATTACTACTGCCATACATTTCGAGTGCGATCGATGCTCGTAATCTCCTATCGTTGAATACTACCTACAGGTCAAGTGGGTACGAGGTCACATTCACCCACCTCCAATATGATGTCAGAAGATACTTATTTAGTGAGATGCGAACATGATCACATTAAATCAGCTTTCAGTTATGCTTTCGTTTTTTTCTTCAGGTTCTCATGAAAACTTACGTTTCTCACCAGCGAGCGTAGTGCTTCATTACGGCAATCGATTGATGTAGGTCAAATATGATGTCGTGGTGGCGGCATCCCTTTGCATAAGTTTTAATGGTGGTCCTAGCACATTATTCATCTTACGCCATACTTTCGTTTTTTCCTTAGATCTTAATGAAAACTTACAATTCTCACTAGCGAGCTTAGTGTTTCATTACGGCGATCGATCAGTAGATCAAATGTGATGTTGTGGTATCGGTAACGTTTTGCACAAGTTTCGTGGTTGGTCCTAAGGAGTGTCATCGTCGTGGTGGTTGTCGTGGGTTGTCGTCCCCCCACACCCCCACTCCTCCCCGATTCGATCCAATGGTGCGCATTGGCCGGATTATTGATCGAACCTATGGGTTGTCTTCTTACTCACTACTTATATAATAGTTTCGCTCTCCCTCTATTCAACTTTCGATCCTTCTCACGCACTCTGTCTCTTAGTTCGTGTGTGTATGTGTGTGTGTGTGTGTCTGCGTGTGTGTGTACACGTGTGTATGTGCGTATGTGCGTGTGTCTGCGTGTGTGTGTGCGTGTGTGTACACGTGTGTATGTGCGCATGTGCGTGAGTGTGTGTGTATAAATTTATATATGTGTGTATGTGTGTGTGTGAGTGTGTGTGTTCTCGTTTTGCCGTCATCTGACAAATTACGATTCATAGAAGTTCATTTTCATTGATTGTCTCCACCCAATCGTACACACTGCGTTATGTGATGCTTACAGTGTGCTTGAGTTTTGTGTATTCATGTTCATTTCGTTATTGTTCATATTGCAATGCAATCGACTTGTGTTTTAATGACTGAATTTTGTTGTCTCTCACTTCTTTAATACTGCTGAAAATTCCCACTTGTAACACTACAAATATTTTTATATAATTTTTACAAGATAGATGTCTTCAAAATTTGCTCTAAAGGCTAACTACTGTTGGCAGAATGCGAGAGTATTCGGTAGTGTTGTTCTCAGTCAGTCACTGGCATTGAGTACTGTTGTGGACGGATCTTTGGTATAAGGATGATCCAGCATTTTGCTAGTTAACGTCGACTTTGTATTTCATCTAATTTGTTAAACATATTGTTATCCTTTTTCATTTTTACTATGTTTCTTCGTAAGAGCTAAAGCAATTCATTTGTTTCTCATACGATGTGTGCCGACATATGTCAGCAACGTTCTTTCGTTTTTTTAAATTCATATATGTGCGTATGTATGGATGTATGTATGTATGTACGTATGTATATATGCATGTATGTTTGTATGCATCTATGTATTATGTAAGTACGTGTGTGTGTGTGTGTCTGTGTGTGTGTGTGTGTGTGTGTGTGTGTGTGTGTGTACACGTGTGTATGTGCGTATGTGTGTGTGTGTGTGTGTTATTTGAATGCGAAGTCTAAGGACAGGACAGATCTCGCGTGTGTTCTCATCTGGATGTGTGCGCGACCCGTTCGTGTGTCTGTTTCATTGTGGCGTGGTGTCCAAAGGACACTTCATTCACCTCAACCTCCACATCAGTCTTACTTCAGTTATTTGCCAGTATAAACGTTATCATTGTCTTTTTCTGATCACAGTATCATTTCTGTGATCATGTAATGAAATCTCTGTAGTTTTAACGTACTTGTCATAGGTTTCTTCTTAAGGTTTATCATTTCGTCTATTGTCTTCATGTTCAATAGGTGATGAGTTTGTAAGTAAAAATCAGTTTAAGTAATATAATTTGTATCTAGTCGTTTATAGACGATATGTAGCGTACTTTTGCGTGTGCATACATGGCGTCTGTGTTGAGGCTAGCGGCCGACCGTAGAAACTGGATCTGGTAGGGGGCACGCTGTCGTCGCAGCGGTCTCTTCGTCGCATACAGACATACAGATGTACATACATGCACACATACATACACACGAACATACAGACATACATACATACACAGATACATACATACATACATACACGTACACATGCACATACACACATTCACACATACGCACATAGACATGTAAATACACACACGCTACACACATATGTATACACACACTCACAGACATGCACACGTGGACATACACAAGTAAGGCATTTTGACGTTTTTAATCGAAAAATCCAATCTACCTTTGTAACATGTCGTTGTGCATCTTATACTCTTTCTCCTTCCGTACATCATCTCATCACATAGTGTGCATATCATTTCTTCATTGTACATTCTACGTCTACACGCTATCGCATAATTTGCTGCTCGCCAATACTCCACAACCACGGCACAACTCACTGAATCAATTCTGTCTGGATTTTCTCACTCTGGCAAGCAGTTAAAGCTGCCTTAGTTCAGTGATGTGAAAATTTCATTATGGAAAAACCTGCGATAAGGTGTACTGATGAGAACTAGCTGCCTACAATAAGACGTCCTCATGAATTTCTCATCCAATTTTTTAGTGTCGAAGGTTAGGGTTAGAAAGGAAAAGAAGACCTTACTATTGCTGAACAAACGTTAATCTCTTTAATAGTTCAGTTTCTAAAAATCAATATGTAAGTGATGTTTACAAGAATGAAATGACATATGATCGTCTGGATTTCACTACTGCTTAGTGAAACCATTACATTCTTACTCATATATCTTATTTCTTACTGCTATCACTAATGTTTTGCATGGTACTTGTTTAACGACGCATTTCTTTTTTGTTGTTATTCTGTGGTTTCATAGTTTATTTTATAGAGTTTATGATTTCTTGGATAAATACTTTAAGGCGTAATCGTTCTTTTATCCTTAAGGAATGCTTTTAGAAGTGCTCGCTGTGTCTTTTATTCGTTCGTTATCCGATCATGTTCGATTGATGATCCACTTTTCGTCACATCCATCAATGGCTACACACGTACGCGAAGCTAAGGGTTCTGTTTTAACATCGTTAGACATAGGTCGTTCTGACTTGCCAGAGATTGCATGGTTTTTCTTCCTATCTTGCCACGTGAATTCATCGCCCTGGTTCAACGCAATCTAGAAGTTTCTACAACGAAAATCATTTCATAAGTTAACATCGTTTAGAAACAGTTGATATGATTGTTCGTTCACAGCTAATTGTTTTTTTTCCTTTGTATCTTGTAGCAGTCGCTTTCGATGTATTGTCCTTTGTATTGACGTCGTGAAAATGTCGTGCACCATTCGAACTAGGTTGTCGTGTGACGATAAGATCGGCAGTATCTGAGAGTGAAACATGAAGTCCATGATGAAGAATGATTGATTCGTTACCTTCAAGATTTTCTTTGCCATCATTATCGAACTACCTTTAAGAAAAGAGAGCGCCAAGAAAAATACTTATTTCTCAGGATTGAGATTTTGCTAGTGATTTTTCTGCAATAATTCCGTTCGATACATGTCGTAACACATTGTTTTCTATTTGATCAATTTCTTATTCGGTATTCGATCCAACATCACATTTATCACCCTCTAAATATCCTAACACTTCTTACATCCTATTCGAATCGTCGTACTCACCATTCACAAAACTCTTCGGACTTTTTTGCCTTTGGCTTCGGTTTGTGCTTCAGGTTTTTTTCGTCTTTATGACGAATGTTGTTAAATGTTGGTCGAATCGAATCTCCTTAGAATTCTGCGCTAGCCGTGGTAGAGTGATGCTACGTTGACTGGAGAGAATGAGTTTGTTCCAGACAAGTCTGGTAATGTTTTCACGACTCCTAAGTGATGAGGGACTTGATGGGCACTAGAAGGAGTCGAACCTCCGCGTGGGTAGTTTGGACCGTCCTCATAAAGAACGGGTTCACTACTACTTCGTTACCGCTTCCTTAGTAAATGAGCAATACATGGGAAAACTATTGGAAAGATTGTACTAATTATGTCACTTTGTTGAGATTTAGAGGATAAAGGATAATAATGATTAACGGTGATGAACAGCAAATGATAGAGTAATAAGAAAAATAAAAATAAAAGATGAAGAGTAGTGAACTCTCACTAATATTCTGGTTGGACCATTTTGATAAAAACTTAGCGTTTGTCGTCAAATTGACTATTTAGGATGCTTTTAACAAATTTACATATATTGTGCACAATCTCAATGTTCCAAAATATCGTTTGAAAATCGATCATTCCTGTATTTTCGGAAAAAGTCGATTTTTGAATGTATTCCTTTTCTTTCGTTTTTCTTTCCTTTTAGTTATCTATAGTCTTGTATGTTGTTTATGGAAGTAATCTGAGGCTTTTTTAAGAACTTCGTAAATCACGCATTATTTGGTCTGCTCAGTGAAGTGAAGCGTTTTTACCATTCACCACCACATTTTCATGATGTATTTATTTACTGGAAGTCTATTTTTGTCCACCTAACTCTTTTACTTTACTGAAGCTTCTATATAATAAAGGTCAGAAGGGTTTTTGTCTTACGTTTTCGTTTCATCGATTTCGTTCCGAAGTCTATGCGGAATTTTTTTTTGCTCATCGTGTTCTTCGAGAGCGTAGGAGTGGGTGGTGGTGTTCCTGCTACAATCGTTTTATTTCTCCTCGAATATTTTCTTTTTTTTCATTTTTTTCCGTCAAAATCATTTTGACACTTTCCAGACTGAGCATGTAGATATTTGGATCCTCACTGATGTTCCTAAGATTTCTTTTCTATTTTGTTGCGAAGTCCAGCTTCATACACTATTGAAATGCTTACTTTATTCGTCATTTTTCGTCTTTCTCCTCCATCTTCATCATTGTGTGATTGTACTGTGTTATTTCAACTTCGACTGTCTATATTAGTCTATTTAACCTGCGTTTTATAAGGTTTGCTGGTTTTTTTGTTGTTAATGAATTTGAACTTTACAGGCTGTGCTTGCAGGCCTTATAGTAGTGGATGTGTCTGAAAGAAGGGTTTTAGTGTGATTCCTAAAGTGAGTTTGTCTACTCTAGTATTTTATTAGCATAAAAGTTGTAAGAGAGAGGGAAAAGAAGAAAAGCATTGTGTAGCCAAAAGATTTGTGCCTCTTCACTTTTTCTTCTTAATTTCTCTCTGTCATTATTTTAATCATACCGTAGTCATGTTGGTAATCGATAGACCACGATAATATCTTGGTATTTGAACAATTTGATGATAATCAATCTATCATTATATAGATCCAAACGAATCATAGCGTGAAGTGTTGTTTCACGTATTGTTTTCGTTCTTTCGTGGTAATCACGTCATCCATTCACGATGGTGGTCTGTTCTGTTCATGATGACGTCAGCGAATATCATAGGTCCTGAAGTGATGCTCACTGATGATTCAATGCATATAGTAGATATCAAAAAACTTGTAACAACTTGTATATTTTCACATTTCACATTGCCTATGGCTTCATAGTACTGGTGTGGCCTGTAATATCCGTAATGCTCTAGAAGTTTTGGAACTGTGAGTTCTTTTTGTAATCGGTTATATAATCTCTTTGCTACGTTCTGGATCTATACATCTCACTTCGTGTTTTTTGTCTCAGATTTCTTTCTGAAGTGAACACGTTTAATTCAAAACTTTCGAATCTTTGTCAAGTTCGATTTCACAATAGGCAAAATAGACAATGATCTGTTTTTATAGTCCAGGCATTTGTTGAACGATAAAAACTCATGAGGCAAAATCCTGTAGTGTTATTCTACTTCCTCATTTATTCCCACCTCTTATTACTAGAGTAACTTTTAATTAACATTACTTTATATTTGGTCCATGAGTGATCCGTGTTCACGTAAAATTGTGAATATTTTAACACATTTTCCAGTTGACTTATGTTTTCATTATTGGGCGAGTTGTTTTCTTCAGTGGTGTCACGAGGTAGTCCTTTGCTAGGGCGTTCTCAGGTCGCCGTCTCTACCACCGTCGCCCGCCCTTCTTTATTAGAGGGAGGTTGGCAACCTTGTGAGTAGGTCTCTTATAGGACGGCTGCGAATGCTCGAACTGGTTTAATTTCACCTGGGCTTCTGGATGGATTTGTCGAAGTTTTTCTGAGTTTAATGAATCACGTCGGATATGAACTACTATCAGTACATCGCAGTTTGGCACAGGGAAATATCTCCCCGCTAGGCGCTAAACCATTGGTGGTAGGTTAGCTTCATTTATTGTAGAGCAGGGCTTCCTTTGAGGATGGTTTATATTTTCTTATACGTTCTTTTCGGAAGTATTATTGGTTTGATTAATGTTTTCTTGTTTGTAACATAAAGTTACTGTAATAGATTTTGTTACTTAAGATACTGCAGCTGTGTCATATGTATTTATCAGGCGGTGAGGAATCTCCGAGAGACTAGGTAATCTCGGCCCCGAGTTTTTTTTTTGGATGGGAGGGGGAAGCGGGTTGCTAGAAAAAAGTGAAGAATGTTTTATATGCTGTTGCACTGAGTTATGGAGCGGTTTAGTTTGATAATTGGATTGCTGCTTCTTCAAAACTTATTACTTGTCGAGAGTGAATTTTAATAATGAGTCAACAATGACCCAGTAGACGAACTTATTAAAGTTGTTGTTGATCAGTGAAATCACATGTGTATTATTAAAGATATAAATTAGGATTGTTAAAGTCTGCTCTACCCTATTCTTTAATTTTCATGCAATTTATAAACAGAATAGTATGAACTCCTTTCCTTAGTGGTTTAGCACCTCGTTGTAACCATGAATTGTTCCTGCATGTTGAACTGTGATATATAGTGGAGTGTTCGTCACCCAACAAGGTCATTGCGCTGGTAAAAAGCTTAACATTTCCTTCCGAAAGCCTATCGAAGATTAAACCTACTCCCTGAAGCGCTGCAGTGCTGGAAAAACGTTTTCAATGGACAGGGAGTCCTCTCCTTTCCACGTGACCTGGCGACCACTCCAGTTCCTTGGCACGGATTTCCTGAGACTTCTGGGAAAGATCTCTTCAGAATCTGCGGTATAGCAGGTGAAAAGAAAGTATGCTGGAGCGCAAACGAGCAATTCGTGGAAGTGGGCCATTCAGTTAAGCTGATCTGTTGTGTGAACCAAAAACTTATCCCCATATTTCCAAGATCGGCTTTCTGTTAACCTTGACGTTGATTGATAATTCACTGTTTTGCTTCAATAAGCAAACACGAGATTGAAATTATATAATTTATAAGCATACAATAGCTGATGTTTCGGCGGTTTTGCCTTTTTCAGAGCCTGGAAAGGTTAAATTGACATAGAATTTACTCAGCCAAACACTTTCATGGCCCTAGCAGAGCATGTCAACTTGACCCTTCGTGGCTCTGGAGAAGGCGAAACCGCAGAAACGTCAGCGTTTGTATGCTAATAAATTCTATAATGTCAACCTCGTGTTTGCTTATTGAAGAAAAGCAGTGAATTATCCCCATATTTTTCATCGGTACCAGATTATTGCGAAATGGAAATCAAAGCGATATTAACGAAATCAATAACGTTAATGTTTTCATCAATTCTATTTACACTTAATATTTTTAACAGTCATCCCGAAGGTGAGCTGTGTTTTTGGCTCTACAGCTTAACTAGTCTCGTTTAGTCGTCAGGTGTGGGCATGGGCATATCAAAGCTACTGGTTCGTTTTTTGCTAGTTAATCCTAGAGCTTGTTCCTGGTAAGCTACAACTAATGGAACTTCCCATGAGGTACAAATAAACAATTTTTCATTTTTTTTTCAAGTACCATAACTGCACACTATTTTTCCTTCATTGAAAAATATTTTGCGAGTATACTGTTTCTGGTAAATTCTTATTCTTCGGACACTATTTTCAATAGTGCTTTAGTTTACACATATCTGTTCTCCTTCTTTTCGTTCTCCTTTTTGTTTGTACATGGTTGTTTCTGAAACAGAAACCTCTTATCGTAATGTCTTGTTTATTGGAAAGAAAAACTTCTTTATTTTAGAATGTCGGCCAGTTTCCCTGTCCCTGCACCTGGCCCCTTTAATTCTCAATCGCCGGTCTTCCCCCAGCCATTCGCCTTTCCAGCCGAGGCATATCAACAGGTTCGCTTCACTTTGTGTCCATTTTCTTTTGGATTATCACGCATAATTGCATATTATTTATATTGTAGAGAGGTTTACCTATGACGAGTAAGCGAAATCATAGGTGAAACTTATTTCAGAACTTGTGCCATTTTAGGGATTCAACCCTTCTTCAAACCCGTTTCCAACATCAAATGGAGCGCATCACTCGAATCCGATGTTTGATGCGAAGCAAATTAACGGGTTTGGTTTTAGTAAATAGGGAAAAAGATCTATTTGGAAACCAAGTGATTTATAGCAAGAACTGTCATAAAATAAATAGTGTCATGTTTAGTAAAGTATGATGAGTAATCCATCCTTTTCCGATCGTATAATGCTAGCAATCTGACTACCGACGGATTTATTGCTGAGTCATTAGAAAAATGGTTTAGCTTTATGGTTGACATTTTTTGAATATATCTTTAAATCTAGAAACAACTGAAAGCTTTCGTAGAAGTCCACTTTGAGTTCGCGATTAAATACATGAAAATAATGAGCCATCTGAATTTCCTTTGAAATAAGAAATAAATAGAGTGAGAATACCGTTACAGTAACCTTGTGTTCAGGTATGGATTCACGAGTACGCAAGCACCTATAGGTGGTGCAAGCCTAATCTCTCCAACAGCGAGCGTTCAGGCTCCATTTGGTGCTCATCCAATGCGTCAATTTCATCAACCGGGAATGCCAAAACCATGCGTCGCTATTCGACCAAGAATGCTTCAACATATGGGTGGTGTGATGCCCATGAACGGTCAAATGCATCAAATGCCAAATCAGCAACCACCACTTACACCAATCAGTCATCAACAACAGCAGCATCAGTTGCAGCAACATCAGCAACAACAACAGCAACAACAATTACAACACCAGCAGCAGCACCACCACCAACAGCAACAACAACAACAACAACAGCAGCAGCAGTTGCAACAACAGCAACAGTTGCAACAGCAGCAGCAAGTGCAACAACAACAACAACAACAACAGCCACATTTGCAGCACCAACAGCAGCAGCAACAACTATCTGTTCAACAAGGAATGCACCAACAGGCATCTAATAGTCAGCATATTCCATCACAGTCACCAAATCAGGCTCATCCATGCTCAAGTCCGATGCAAGGCAACATGCAAAGTCCCGGATCTAACAGGTTAATAATGTTCGCATTTTCTCCAATTTAAAATTGCATTTTATGGCGAAGACGGTATATGTCTGCTCGTAGAGAGAGTAAGGTTGAAAATCTATTTTTTTCCTTTCGCGAAACTGAAACCTTGCGACATTTTGTTCTTATTTCGTTATGTCGAAATTAGAAATTATTTAGTACTATTATTTGGCCCTGAAAATGGTTGCTAGCATATTTTTGTTAGTCTTTTCTCTTTTTATGGCGCGTTGTTAATATGAGAGTGTCGGTCTCACCATATATTAATAATAGAGGATCATATAAACAATTACTTTTTAGTACTTTCACATGCTTCAATTACTCTTTCCTTTTCTTCTGAATTCGTTCATAATTTTGATGGGAATATTGTTTAGGGTAGTATATTCTACAAACACCATTAGACCGTCATCAAACGGAAACAGTCATATGAAGACCGAACCATCTCCAGCTGGTATGCAACAAGCGTCAGGTGATCAGGTAATGTGTTCCATTTCAAACTTTTTCATTGCTATATAGTCGTAAAGTAATTAGTCCATAAGTCCATATTACAGTAACTCTGTAAACTTCATCTTCATTCGTGTGAAAGTTATTAACCAAGTTTTTTCTGTGGCTACTTTTGTATCCCCGAATAATTTTCTTAAAGGTTAATTTCGTGGCCATGTTTACAGATTTCAATGAATTCGGGAATATCAGCTGGCACAGCGATGAGCCCAACATCATGTTCTGTATACGGTGGCAGCTCACAGCCTCCGCTGGCTTCGGATCAAGGACCACCTCCACCACCGATTTCTAGCACTCCTTTTCCTCTTGTCACTCATTACGATATGCCACCTGCTTTTCAGCATTTACAGGAATCGTTTCAGGTAAAGATTTGTGTGTCATCAGTTCCGATGAATAGTCCAAGTGGTTCGAGTTTCGAGCACCTGTTGAATTACATTTTAGTATAAGTTTTTAAAAAATTACCTAGATCGTACGTAACAATATTGTTACAGATGAGAAATCCGGGACTTCAAATGTATTATAAGCGGCGAAAAACTTTGCTAGTTTTGCCTTACCCTAACTGCTCTAATCTTCCTGTAAGTTGTTTATTCCATGGATTTTCGACTTTATCCCTAAATAAAACCATAATGATTCTATGTAAAAGAGGATTTTTGAGAGTCTCAATAACAACAATTAAGGTTTTCTATTTTAGAACAATTAGTTTTACGATTCGTAAATTTTTGTTTGTCCCTTTTTCTTTTCTCCTTTTTTTCACTACCTTTTTGCTTACCACTCTCAATTAGGAAAGTTTTCCTTTAGTTTTTTCTTGTCCAAGAGAAGGAAGTATTTTAATTCGCTGATAGGGGCACATGTGGCGCGCTACAATACACAAGAGATCGATCCGGCACCCTAGGCCCACCAAGCCTTCCATCCCTCTGGGGTCTACAAGTTGGTACCAGACTACTCTGGGAAGATAGATGCACTGGCTCGAAACAGCAGGCCAGGCCACCGCGAGTCATTGTAAAGGTCAAATATGCATTCAGTCGCCTCCAAACGATACTTTGTGATGTTGAATGCATGGCGCACCACTCAGGGATTGATCAACGCCGGCAGCTTTATCCTCTATCCTTTTTTTGTCGCTCATTAGAATGCAGTGTTTAGTGATTAGTTTATTTAGGGAGTTTATATTTAGTGTACGTTGTTATGTAACATGTAGGACTGACTACTTTATCACACGTAAGATATGAAAATATCATAACCTGATAAATAGTTGGTGCAAAGAAATTACAGTTGTGATTTGTCTAACGAAATGTGGAATATTCTCCATAGAGTGCACAATGACTTCATTACTGACTCTATGCAGAGCTACTTGAACTGAATTCATTTTAGAATGTGGCGCCGGTTGAGCCGCCAACCTTTGCGTTTCTACCACATACGAAACATTACGATGTAGTCTACGATAGACGATATCCGACAATGAATCCAATGTTACAAAGCCAAGCTGGGATGCATAATAGGCAACCATTGTTAGTATCTGTCTATAGCCGTTGAAAATCTACGGACATGAAGTTGAGCGGCTTTACAGTGTGGTTAAAGGTTTGTGATTTAGACAAAGCCCTCAGATGATGTCTCCTGCCTTTACGCAGCCTCAGCCACCTAATAAGGCCAAGGCTCCACCGGCGAAGAAGGCACGAAGTGGTATGAGAGTATGGGTGTTTTGTTTTAGGCTTTTACTCGCAGAGTACTTTGATGTTAATATCATACTTGATTTGCCACTGTTATGCTTAGCATAAAGTTTTAGACATACAAAGGTTTAGCTTACATTAGCTGGATCAGTTTGACCAATGTGTTATCGTCAACTTTCGTTCTTAGGGTTCTCACAGCTATCCAGTATCATTAGACACAAGTCTTCCATATGGTTTATTCAGGAGGAAAATATGACTAGGGATATAATTTCAAGCGGTCATATTTTCAGACTCAACCGATGCAAGCTATTCTGGTATGCCCTCGAACAATGGTATGATGTTGGCACCTGGATGTATGCCGCCACGTCACATCCAACAAATGCCACCGGATATGTTGCAACACTATGGTGTTGTGCCCACGTCGCACATGGGAATGAATCCAACTACTATGCAACAGTACTATCCTGGTGCATCACCAAGTGCAGTACCAACAAGCGTGGCTGCATCTGTGAGTAACGCATCGTCCATGAATATGTCGAATGGGATGTATCCTATGGGTGGCGCGCCTCATAGCAGTGCATCAATGAGCATGAGTCGACTTTCGGATATGTCACAACAAGTGAACGACAACAGTGAGTGAATGATTCACAAAATTCAGAGTTTCATTTCCCGAACCACTCGTTAAGGATGTTCTAGTCAGATGGCAATTTGGAACGGTTTTTGAGTGGTTATTAAAGGATTTTTTATGCTTTATTTTTGCACTATTGTCGTGCCATTGTTCCTCTAATCACCAAGTTTCTCGAGCTGACGCCGGTAACGTCTCTATCCATTTCGGTCGCATTTATCATTTGCTTAGCAAGTCTCTCCGAAGAATTCACACAAGAAGCGTCATATTTTTATTAGGGTTCTCTTCAAGATGTGTTAATATTATCACCATCGGGTCGATGCTTGTTATAGTATGCTCTTGGAATTCCATAGAAACCTTACTGTTACTATTAGTTACTGGCGGCAGTTACCCAATTGTTGTGAGACACTTTAGCTGGCTGGTTTACTTAAGTGTCGACATCTTGGCGATTGCCGCAGCACTCTTAATCTTTGATATCAAAATGCAACTGAAAATCTATACCAACCATGTGATTTGTGGTATTCCTCAAATCACTCATGTTTGTTCTGTTTACAAACATTTAGTTTCTGAGGGCTGCACTAGGGAAGAAAAGCCGTGTTATAAGGACGTGGACGCACGCGTAAGTATTCATCATCTTAATTGTAGTCTTATTGCCGTTGTAAACTGTATAAACCACGTTTGGAACTGTGCGTACTTCTGTCTTTTAGTTCTCATACTAATTATTCATTATGCCTATTTTCCGATACATACAGGGAGCCAGTACATTCTTAAGTGAATTACATCCACTTAGTGCGAGGCAACACCTCTAACTCACGAGTTTCTCGTGAACATCGTTTTCGCTCTAGTAATGTTGTTCCGCACACGCAGTCAAAATTGCTCGATTTCGTTTCGCGATGCCAGTGCTTAGTGTTATGGGAATGAAACTGTCAAGGAATCCCTGACAATACTTCCGCCTGTCATTTCCACTTCTTTATTATCCCACTCTCCATTTTTCGCACGATGCTGTTAAAAATGGACTGAATAGTTTTGCCAACATACTATAGCATTCTTAGGCACTTATCTCTACATTAATGACGATATCTTGTAGAATCCTAAGTTGTTGTGGTAATAACGTTATCTTGTAATTTGCTAAGTTTTGGTTATTAAGCTATTATACACTTATATTTCAACAAAAATGAAAGACGTTCTCCAATTTAGAGAAAGTGAAATGTGACGGAGTTTTGTATTCACTCGATATCTCAATGATTGTAACATTGAAAAGTATTGGAAAAAATCGACCCTACTGAAATTTTTGAAGCCCCAAGTCATTGATCTCTTTCGTCCAGTGCTGTGCTAAGTCCCCTGAGAAAACTTATGTAGGTAGTTCGTCTTTGATACAGACAGTATGTGAGCGATAGTGGGTAATATCTGCTAATATAATAATGTTTGTCACCTTACCTGCACAGCAACAGGTTCTTTTAAACTTCTACCATCCGGATGCTTTGAATTGCGATAAGCAACAAATGAAGAGCCGTTTCGTGGTCTAGATGAGGATTGACGATAACTTCTTCAAATGGTCGGGTTTGATCGTATCGGGGCCATCTTTCGACCGATTTTTCACTGACGAGATAGAATGTGAGACATTGGAATAGAGAAATTTCGATATCCGTATTGCCAAAATTGATTGAAGCTGGTATGAGGCTGTCATAGAAACGGAATTAGAAGTGGATAACATTTCTCATGTTCTTTCAAGTAGTAGTTGGTTTTCCACCTACTCATCGGAAGTGTTTATGCTCGTCTTGTAACCATCAAAGTTCCGGAATGCATTGAAGTTTTTCAAGCTGTTGCAGAGCTTTCCGGACTCAGACAGTAAGTTGTTATCTATTACCCATCCAGGCCAAAGCAGTCATATCACAGCGTATTCCTCGTCAATGTTGTCGATGATGATATTTTTTCAAACACCAACTGAAGGACTATTATTACATCAACTTCTAACGGTTTTGGGACGTGCAAAGGGAGGAAAGGGTGCTTATGGCGCAGTGGTTAGAACTTTCCAAAAAGATTCATTTGGCCGGTGGTTCTATTATAGGCTCATCAAGTTCTATTTTTCCTTGGCCAGCAAATTTTACCAGTCTTGCCTAGGAGGATGGTAACAATAAAATGGTACACCTGTGGTCTGCCACAAGGCCACATATGCACTTAATCATCTATACAATACTTAATAAAGTCGTTTTTCTTCGTATTTTTATTGAGCAAGCGCGGGGTGTTACTATTCTTTGTTCACGATTAAGCTGACGTTTCGGCGGATTTCGCCTTCTTCAGAGCCTGGAAAGGTCAAGTTGATAGCAATCCACTCGGCCAGACGCCTCCATAACCAAACAAAGAAACCCCAAACCAAGATTTCAATCACTTTGAACACAGCTTTGCACACTCACCGCTTTCTATGAGGTTTCCACTAAGTATGTCACGTAGAGACCAACCGCACAGAAATCACGTGGAATTTTTTTTTTTTTTTTTTTCCAGAAAAGCAGTTTTATATACTGCCCTATATCACGCGTGATAATGAGGCATTCTTCCCTGC
>UYYA01000670.1:0-39036 GCA_900624975.1 Angiostrongylus costaricensis | reverse complement strand
TCGCGTTTGCTCAACAAAAATACGAAGAAAATTACTTGATCAATGCCGAGGTTAATAGAAAGTCGGTCGTGGCAGTTACACAATACAACAGTAGCTGACGTTTCGGCAGTATCGCCTTCTTCAGTGTACGAGGACAAACCCTTCAATAACACATACAAAAAGACGAACATCTTTCTCACAACTACATGATTAACAGTTTCTCGGAAAACACCGCTTCTTACGTGACTTCCACAGAGGAAGAACAGCTGATTATAGAGGCATTTAGTTGATAACTGCACCACCCCAAATCAAAAATTGGTGCGAAGATACGGGCCAGGTAGCGTGTGACGTCTAGACATTCCTTCCTAACATTCATTGTAGGGTTCTTGGCATTTAGCCAAAAAGCCTCAATAAGTTTGCGCGTTGGTGTTCTAGTCTCCTGTGCGAGGATGGTGAGTTTTACATCAAAATCGTCTCCGCTATGCTTTTTCATCCTTTGCGTGCGTAGTGGGTACTTGTCCTGCTTCTCGTTTGCCATTTAGGTGTTCTTTTGTGGCAGGACGGTGAAAAGTGATGTAATCTACCAGGAAGCAAGTTCTGGTTCGACACCTTTCCATTAGCTGAACTATGTGCAACATTGAAAGGAGAATCAACTCTGCCAGCATTCTACGATATTCATAAAAAGGCAAAATTCCCAAGAAGCAGCCGAACCAACATGCAAACCCGAAGACCTTTGGGAAAATGAATAGGAGGAAATGAATAGAATGCAATAAGCGCTCGGATCCGTACAATAGAAGTGAACGACGGGTCGTGCAAAAGTTTATTATCTTTAGTTACTGCAACAGAAATTCAGATGAAAACTAAGATCCTTACGCACTAGAATCAGAGAATTTCATCTGTGGGGATGCGATGTTTAAAACTAGTGTCCTGCCTGTCATTCCGGCCCACAACAACGCCCAATAGTTGTCAGCTAACAACCACAGGAAGTGTTCCAGAAAACACCATGTCGATCGGATTTGAAGGACAAGCTATCTACGGGCCTTATTTGAGCACACAATTTCAAACATAAACAACTCAAACATCTGCGCAAAACCGTTTAGCTTTTTGGACGAATTTCAAGAATCAAAAGCAATAGGAAGGGAGAGTGCAACCATCACACATGATATGGCACCTTATCTCAGAACGATTTTCTGATCTAAAAGTTTTTGGGTTGGTTTATTCAATCAGATCTCTACTGAAATTAGAAAATGTTAACCGAATAATGAAATATAGTATAGTATAGCACGTCTAAGCTCTAAGGAAAGCGAAATCGCTGAGACGTCAGCCATCGAATTTGAAGAAGAAGAGATACCAACCGCGCGCTAACTTGAACGAGAACAAGTCGTAAGATGTTACTGATTATTCATGCCGAGGTTAAGTGAAGTCGGTCTTTCGAAACCATTTGATTATTTATTAGATTTGGTAATGCGAACAGAGAATGGAAAGTTAGATCGGCTTGGAACTACCTTAGAAATTCGACGTCATCACTCGACCGAAGTGACGTCTATTCCAATAAAATAACTGATAGTAACTTGTGACAAGCAGAACACCACCGGATGTACAAATCCAATCAATACTTTATTACGTGATGTTAGACCTAACTAAGCCTACATTATTTCTTCTCTCACCCTCCAAAAAACATTTAGCTGAAATTCTTGAAACTTTAATGCGTTCTGAAGGTAACAATGACTTTAACAGATTGTGAAATTTAGTACATAGTCATTAGATTTACTATATTGACATTGTTTAACGTTTTGTTTTCTGCCTTCTATAATTTTCATGGCAGGTTACTAAGCGAAATACAACGACAACGTTGCTGAGATATTTGCAAAACTCTGGACCGCAGGTGTCCATGGTGGGGAACGAACGCGCTGTTATCCTTTCCGGGGAGTAACGCGTTCACCACCACACCATGCGGGTCCTTCGTTTCGCTTGTCTCTCAGCTATTTCTATCGATGTTTTTGCCACAGGATAGGATAGCGCGTTCGTTCCCCACCATAGACACCTGCGGTCCAGAGTTTTGCAAATATCTCAGCAACGTTGTGGTTGTATATTGACGATGTTAGTAACCTCGAGTCCACTTGAATTCTTAAATATTAAGCGGGTTTGTGGAAATATTCACTTTGTATAACAATTTATTCATGATGAAGTTAGACAGAAGTATTCAACCAAAGTAAACACTGGTAATATACGAACCTATGCACTGCACTGGACATATAATCATTGAGGAAAAGTTCCTCTTTGTTTACGTTTCTTTGCTATGTTTGTAAAAATAGTTTCTTTCAGTAGTTCTGCAAGAAATACGATTTTTCACTTCTTCTTTCTTAAAGGTATTTTTTACTACAGTGCTTTTAAGATAGCAACAGTATGGTATCACCATCCTGCTGTTTGGAGTATCGACCTACGGCTACGCTTTTGGCGATTCTGCTATTCATTGTGTTTCCGTTCATTTACATGACAGGAAAGGTAATGTGGAAAAAAGTTAAGGAAGAACACTGTAGAGCTTTAATACTTTGGCTGAATTAAAGCGACAAGTCTAGGTTGTTGGAACGGTGCTGGAAGTACTGTTACGAGTTCTACGAGGCTTGTGCAGGATTTTATTGTGGGACGATGAAGACTATGATGAGGAAAATGAGAAAATGAGGCTTGAGCAACTGTATATAGAACAAGAGAAGAAGGATGAACTACACAGACGTCACGACAAACGAGGGAGGAAGCGAGTTAACGGAACGGGAAATGAATGTGCTGCCAGGAGCACAAAGGTTAGTACGGTAGTTTTACTACATCGGATAGTGTCCGTTCTTCAATCCATTTATGTGTCAAAATCAACTGCAAAATGCATTTAAAAATGGCAATGGCACTGGAAACTTCTGCGTATGCTCGGGTAATATCGTCTACATAGATTTCACTTCTAGACAACGTCATTGGTGACGAAGAGAATCTTGTGCAGTGGTACAGCAGAGCGCGTGCAATCTTCGGACATCAGTGAATCACTGAACTCCGAATGTAATACGGTAGAGCAAGGAGAAACGCCGCCGCTTGCTGACCACAGTGAGGGCAGTACTGTAGCAAATGGTCACGCTCGTGTATTACGGGGACTGGGTCAAGGAGATGCTGAGGATCCAACAATAACCTAAGCATTGAATCGAAGTCTCTTTCACTTGCCTCATTCTGGAACATTGTTAGTTATAGTTTGGCAAAATGTCAGGGGTAGTTGAACGTGACAGTGCTCTTGTCTAGTTTACTATGCAAGAAAAATTACTGACTACGCCAGAGAGCCAATTACTATGTGCATTTCCGCTCTTTAGATGGCTTTATGGGGTCGCGAATAAGCCGGCTCTACCTTCCTTTCTATGTTTACATTCCCACTAATCAATCACTTAGTACAAAAAACTCCAGTCAAAACTACCTCGAATTAATGTCGAACCTAAAGCCTACGGACAACACGGCTGCCCACATTGTATCGCAATTGTTTAGCTCATTATTTATTAAGAGTTAATTCTCTTTGGTGGTTTTGCAAAACTATGGACTGACGATGTCACTAATGCCACTTGGCTGCAAATCCTACCTTTTACATGTGCCCAAGTAAATTTAAAGTCACACCGTCTCCAGTCTCTTACCTCTCGGCTGTTCAACAAAGTTTTATATCACCCAAATTTCCTGCAGAGATGTACTAGTGCACCTAATAACCCAGGTTTGCTAACTCATGGCTCTTTAATTTCCCTTACTATTCGACTTCCACTTGTCCTTTAACAAAGAACAATTGCTGTATAATCCTCGTAATTGAAACTGTCTGTTGCACTAAAATATCTATTCATGTATCTTTGCCTTCGCATTCTCTTCTTTACGGTCTCTACCCTCACTGTTGTCACAGATCTCATCGATTTCTGACGAAGTCGATCTCATCGACATTCATCCGGTATGAATTGGTTTTGATCAAGTCCTCAATTAGCTGTCAAAAGGCATGGTATTGAAATTTATCCCTTTTGTGATTGATTACACTTATCAGTTTGCTCGTCACAACTGACTAACGTAGATGTTAAAGTTAGAGTAGTGTTGTGTTACTGTGTATTTAATGTTTCTTCAAGAGTAGATTGAAGCATAGCTTTTTAATCAGTTATTGTTACATTGCGGTTTTTTGTCCTTTCGGTGCAATCATGTGCTTTAGACACCCGTGTAGAAATGTTGTTGAAATGTACCTTTTCTTATAAAGAATTTAAAGGAACAAGAGGTTTCCTAGATTTTACAGTATTTATCGCTTAGTGTACTGCTGTGCATTGTGGACCTGCTGTCTTTTTCCCTCACTGATGTGTTGGGTGGTCGTCGAGAGTGGTTTTCCTTAAAAAATCAAGATGACCGTGCTAAGACTTAAGCCTGATCTTCATAACGGCAGTCTTTGGTCATGTTGTGGTTTTCTGTCTTACAAACAAAATTCTAATAGTGCACCAGTAATTTCTACGGTTAATGGATCGATACACGAATCATCCTAGCTGTAAAGTTTCAGGGGATTAGCATCACGTATAAAACTTCGAAGAAAATGTTGGAGTGATGGAGAACAAACGTAATACTTCTGCAGCTTATTGCTTTTAAATTCTTGATAATATTCGTAGACATTTTACTACCCTATCTATCGTTAATGGTTCACAACACACGGTCCCAGGTCAGTAGCACCAGCATCACACAACCAACTAACGTGTGGATTCAGTCTCATTTGAAATGACAGCTACCTTTCTCATGGCAATCAGATTATGCAATGAGTGTGAGCGATGTAGTAGCCATAAATCACTATGTGCTTCAAAAACTACGGAAGTAGTACTGACAGGTACATCGGGAAATAAGCGACTCGGTTCGCTTTCGTGAATTTTCGTAGACTTTACAGGGAAATCACTGTGCGGATATCGGGCAGGTGAAACTGTCTCTCGAGAAGATTGCTAGCTATCGAGCGTCTTCTCCACTTCCACCGTAGGTCTGCATGCTCTTTCGTCATATCTAGTCCTCTCCCACCGAACGGTTTACCGCCCCGCCATGGCTAGGAGGTGTTTCTGGGTGTCGGGCTGCGATGTATAACGGGACGATTCATAACCCTGGCAGGGTCCCCCAAGTTGAGAAGGAGTCCGACGTTTCCATCAGGAAGCCCAGCTGAGAGTAAACCAATACCAAGATCTTTCACCGTCCTGATACGAAACTAGTCGTGTGGTGGAAAATCTCCTCCTGATCCACAAGGGAAGCGACTGCCCGTGGTGGCGACGATCTTATGGGGCTCACTTTGGCCTGGCTGACGTCGCGACTCCAGGGAACCACAATGGCTAAACCAGCAAAACTCCGAAAAAATGGAGATTATGCTGGAGCCCGCTCAACCAGTGAGGGCGGGCCATCCAAGTATCCAAGTAATTTGAGATCCTAAACAATCCACAATCAATCAGTTCAACATTTCTTGCTTGGTTCCCATCACGATGTCTCAAACTAAAGAAGTGGTGGCGTTGACTTTGTTCATAAACAAATATTCAAGGTACTTAGATTTAGCTGTATTGTGCAAAGCGATTGCAATGATTGAAGAGCTAGAATTTCAAAAGCCGGAATTTATTTCATTAAATCTTGAAGCAATACAGATCTACTTTATGGGTTTGATTTACCATTAATTACTATGGTACATCACAAACGAGATCACGAACAAACCATACCCCTACATGGCACAGCGTTACAAAAAAGTCATGAAGAAGAATACTGAGTCAATTACGTGAAGAGGAGCAACCGTGAGAATACATTTTTGTATTTTTTACGAAAAGAAAATATTAAGCAGGTTGTAGATGCACCTGGTGAAATTCCAATTCAATTTCACACAAACATCAAAGTGTTCAAGAGTGGTACTCACCGTCAATTACAGCTGGGCAATAATATGTGCAGTGGTTAATGTGATGAAGTTTTCTAGCGCTTTAAAACGAGGAAATGTGGAGTACTAGTGAATTTCTCGTAATTCTGACAAATGAAAGTTGGATTTTACAATTTTTCTGACAAATATCTATTAAGAAAACGATATGTTGGTGTATCTGACGCTTCCTCTCCGCGAAAATTTCGTAGATAGGTGCTATGACGATCCAATCGTAACGAGTTTTTGCCGATCGGACGACGGAGGCTCGAAAAGGTCATCCTCTGAATCCGAGTCCACCGTCAGCACCGTTTGTTGCAAGTCTCTATCGGACATTAGGTCGTACTTCCGCACACGACTTCGTATGGAGCTTGACCTGAGCACCTCGCAAATAATAGATATAAATCGCAATACCATTTACCTTTTCTGAGAAAGTACTACGGACTTCCCGCGTTCTGTAATATTGACAAATGCTGGTTGCTTCTATATCGTTTGTATATACCAAAGCCTTGTTACTCAAAAAAAGCTTTCTAGTACGGTTGTTTACGCAATTTATAATCAACGCTCATTAATGCACTGCGTCATCGTAACCGGGGGTTTCTTAGATTTCGAAGAGAGGTGTACAGCTGGCCGTCCATGCGCCACTGAGCACAGAACTGAGAAATTAATTATCACTGACGACTGTTGACGTTGCAAGCTGAGCTTAGACCAAGGGCTATACCATAGAGGGACTTGGCAAGCTGTCTTAGGCTAAATACGTGAAGAAAGAACAGTAGAAAATGTGTCATAGAGAAAGTATGAGCATATCGTTTGTGTCCATCGAGCAAACAGATGCAACTGAGCAATTTTGATGAGCAATAGTGGAGAGCGGAGGTTCACCAGTGTCTGCTAGAGCTAGAGCTTGATTTGATTATTAATGAAGCCATAGGTGATGTGTGCAACTATTGACGTTATTTATTAAATTATTACTATCATTATTCATACTTCATGGCTTACTAGTTCATCACAGTACACTACTATTGAGTGGCAAACTTCAGTGTAGAGGATGACCTTTCAGGTATCACCTAACAAAAAAAGGAATTTTAGACCTGCATATAGAATCCATATTAGGCACAAATATGTGCTAAGAATCACTGTGCTGAAAAAACCTAACCACAAAGAGGCAAACATCGCTTCGCTTTACGAAGATCAACGATGATGACGAGCAGTGTTACCGAATCGAAATAACACGTCTGTGACATGAAAATTGATTTATGTTTTGTACCTATAATATCACAACGGGGAAGATAGCGAAGTGTTTAATGGTGCAGCCCACCAGTAACCAAGGTGCTGGTTCAGCCCCCTTGCCCAATGTTCTTCAATTCACATGGAAACACCTTAGCTTGGTTATATCCAAAATTGCAAGAAGAACTGACTCAACCAGTATTCTTTGACATTGACAAAGAAGATGAAATCCTCAGTCATCAGTCGAATCAAGGTGCAAAATGTTCGAGGATGGTTGAGGACGATGAATGGGAGGAAAACGGACCCAATTCAAGTGATAGGAGTGGCAGAGTAGATGTGACAACTCATATAAAACGTAAAATTCAAGAAATTCTACAAACGACCTAATTTGATATTAAGAACAAGATATATTATAGGTCAATTAAATGAAAGAACCCTTCTACGAGAAAACATGACCTGGCAATGAAATATTGTTCGCCTACCTTTCGTCATATATTTCCATCTATTTATTGCTACCATAAACAATCATATGAGACACGATCAGCTTTACCTCACTTATCCATCCTTCAGCCACTTCTTTCGCGCCAAAAGAATAACAGTACCATAAATCGCGCCACTCATATTCTTGTGTAGTTTACGATTACGACAGTGAAAAGGATGTAGTCCCTAATAGGTTGGAGAAAGTTATTCACAACGAAAATTTTTTCCATAAATTCGTTAGCTTAGGCTTCAATACCGAAATAGAGAAAGTTAATGAAAGTTAGCGCAAATATTGAACTAAGAGAGAGAAATATGAACTGTTGAATTTGTGTTTTGCTCAGATAATGCCTCTTACATAAAAGCTCACTTCATAGTAAGAAGAAAAACCCCTTAGTGTCACAAAAAAGCTGAGGCTGCTCACGTCAATCTCACAAGGAGTGTCGTTAGCACTACTTCTCTGAAATGCACCTGACTGCTGCATAAGCGCATTTTCAACATTTCCACATGCTTAAGAAAATCGCCACTGACCAAGAAGTATATGATGGGAACATTCTAAACAAAATTTCTTCCTAAACAACCAGAAATATGAAGATTGAACCAACCAAGGATTTCGACTTGTCTGTCCAACACATTGGCCACGCATGTCATAAATGACTTGCGTAATCAACGATAAGACTGCAAGTAATGCATATATATATATATATATATATATATATATATGCTTCAACGATCAAAAATCAAAGATGCCGTATATATACTTGTATCCACCTGTATCACCTGTAGCCCCGTTGATCGTCGAGTGACTCCAGCGGGCGCCAGTAAATCTTCCATTTTTCCCTCTCGCGTGCAAGAGTAGCCCAGTGAGTTCTGCTCGCTCTAGGGACTCGTCGAGCATCATATCTTTCTTCTAGGCTCTTCGTGAAGAACTCTGACCATCGGGTCGCTGGTCTTTCTGCAGTGCGTTTAGCATCCCGAGGAATCCAGTCACTAACGGCTCTTATCCATCGGTTGTCGTTCATACGCATTACGTGTACGGCTCACCTTATCTTCGACTGTTTGGCGTACAGAACAGCATCTTTGATTTCTGATCGTTGACACAGATCGGAGCATCTGATCCCATCCCTTGTGTGAAACGGAATACTCCTAGCTTCGTCTTTTCAACTGCGCATTCAATAACGCTGAGTGATCATTCATCCTGCTTACGCAGCGACTAGTTTTCTGACGCGTACATTAGGGCAGGAAGTCCCGTTGAGTCGAAAATGTGGGCATGGAGTCGGGTGTTCTTTGTCCTGTTCACTACACTCACTGTCCCTCACACTACATGCTCGATGCTCTGGAATGCTCCCCAAGCCGTTTGTTTCCTTCTGCTCAACTCTGGAGCAAAGTCGTTCAACATGTTGATTTCCCAACCTAGATAGATATAACTGGAGCATTCAGAGATATTCGTTCCGTTGAGCGTGAATGGAGTATACAAAACCAACCCGTTCTTCATGAACATCGTTTTTGTGGGATTTAGTCGAAGACCAATCCTTCCACAGACTTTATCGAAGTCGTCAATCATACGCTCCGCATTGGTAATGTTTGGTGTTATAAGGACGATGTCATCAGGAAAGCGAAGATGGTGTAACTGTCGACTGTCGATTTTCACTCCCATGTTGCCCCATTCCAATCTTCGCATGACGTTCTGGAGTGTGGCGTTAAATAATTTTGGCGATATGGTATCGCCTTGCCTAACTCCTCTTTTAACATCAATGTTAATATCGTTGTAGAATGGTGATACCTTGGTTGTGAAATTTTTGTACAGTTCACGAAGAATCATGTACTGAGTAGGGACTCCCTGGCTATCAAGGGCTTCCAAGACTGCTTCTATCTCGACTGCATCAAAAACCTTCTGTA
Source organism: Angiostrongylus costaricensis (assembly GCA_900624975.1). NCBI lineage: Eukaryota > Metazoa > Nematoda > Chromadorea > Rhabditida > Metastrongylidae > Angiostrongylus > Angiostrongylus costaricensis. The sequence goes on along the minus strand of UYYA01000670.1, from coordinate 29,552 downwards.
AATCGATGAAAGTGAGACAGAGCGGTCTTTTGTACTCTCGCGATACTTCATTGAGCCGTGTTACCGTGTGGATGGGTCCATCATACTGAATCCTTTTCGAAACCCTGTTTGCTCACATGGCTGTCCTTCGTCTAGTGTTCTGTCAATCCTATTTAGGATGACTCGAGTGAAAAGTTTGTAGACGACAGAGAGTAAGCAGATTGGGCGATAGCTGCCGATATCGTGTAGGTCACCTTTCTTGAACAATAACATGGTTTTGCTGGTCTTCCACTGAGTAGGGACTTTGTATACAGACAGCTAACGTGTGAAAAACCGAGCCAGTGTGTTTACGAGGGCTGGTGGGAGGTTCTTCAGGTGTTCAGATCTTATTCTGTCCGGACCTGGCGGTGTTCGATTTTTTACCGACGAAACGGCATGTACGATAACGCAAGGGAGAAACGATGCAACATACCCATCCTCCTTTACTTCATATGACGGAAGGTGGACGTGGCTATCGAAGAGATCCGAGTATTATTCGTGAATGATTTTCTCTATGACCTTTCTGGACGCTATAACTGTTCCGTCTGGGTGCCGGAGTGCAATCACTTTGGTCCTGTAATTGGCGAAGCTTCGGTGGGCTTTGCGAATGCTTTTCCCTGCCTCTGGAACTTCGACCACTACTGCTGCTCTTCTCTCTTTAAGATCTTTTTTTATCACCTGTCTGCATTATTTTACAAGTTCGGACGTTAGTTGGCAGTTGCCTGCAGGTCGTGCGATTCCACGCTGGCGTTTCAGCTCGAGTGTTTCTGGAAAGAAACGTCTCTTGGTGACTTTCGAACTCTCAGCTTTCATAGCGCTAACGTGAAGATGTTGAATGAGCCGAACGTATTCTTCGTCGATGTTATCAACAACGGCATTTTCCCAACAGCCGACTAATGAATTGAATAAGTCCCAGTTTGGGGTGGTTCTGGGAATTCGGTTTTGGAATTTAGCGGCTTTTCCTCCTTTCCGCGATAAATAGAATCTTGCACGAAGGAGACGATGGTCTGATCCCGTGTAGAATTTCCGGACAACAACGACATCGGTTAGGCAAAATCTTATATTTACTATGAGGTGACTTACTTCGCTATGGTACTCTTTATTGGAAGACTCCCATGTCCGGCGTTGAAGGTTGGGCTTCTGGAATTGTGAGTTACCATGAATTGTCTTGGTCGCCATAATAAACTCAGAGATCCGCTCACCCTGTTCGTTCCATTCTAATTCGTGGGTCCTAATGTGACGTTCTTCAGACGTTCTCCTTGGTCCAATCTCGGCGTTGGAATCTCCAATGATGACCTCGAAGAATGTGTGGTCTTCTCTGTAGAACTTCTCCAAGTCCATATAGAACGCTTCGACTTCTTCTTCGTCACAGTTTGATGACGGCGCGTAAACGGCGAAGAATGTCAAAGCCGGAATTGATCCACTTCTTTTTAATCGTAAACGTCCGATTCGGGTTGTAAGTTGTTTGAACGAATCGATATTTATGGACAAACTCGTGCTGACGAGAGCACCGACGCCGCCGACTCCTCTACTGTTGTATGTTCCGAAGAAGAGTTCTTCTCCGGTGTTGTAGACGATGAATGGGTGGCATCGTCTCGTCTCGGCCAGGTCGATGATGTCGTGCCTTATCCTTCTTGCTTGCATGCGCAAGTCTTGTATGGAGGATTCGGTTCCAAGTGTACGTGCATTGTAAGTACAGATCGTCACCATAGTTCTTTGCAATCCAGGCAGCTTCCATTGGCTCTGAGATTTTAGCAGCTTCTCCGTACTCGTCTTGTCCAACGTTGCGAAATTGGGGCTCATTCGGGGTCAGGGGAATGAAGCCCGTTTTTTTTATTGTGTTTAGCACCTTTGATATCCACGTATTACTGGGCTCTGAACGTGGAGCTGGGTATACTCACGCGTAGTTTGCCAAGCTCTCCAAGAGTGGACATGGAGACATTTGTTGAAGGCGATTCCTAACCGCCTCTCACATACTTCCCTGTCACTTGATTGTAGGCTTTGGGCCGAATTGACTCGTAGAATACAATTCGCATAAGCGAGAACGCACCCACACACGTATGCATTGAGCACTGCTAGCAAATATAGAAAGTATGTGTCAAATCGGCGTAGAAGAAACACGCAGACCATCGCCTGGATCCATCTGCGTCTCAAGTAAGCAGAGATCGCTTTTGGTCCGCGATTAGCCCCCTATCCGCCGCCTGGGGTGCGCCACGTAGCCTGGGGACTAATCGGCTATCGGAATTCCTCGTATGAGGGAGATCCGTGGGCATAAGCGATAGAAAACACTTTATTACTTATCCCTTCAAGTCGTTTTCTAAGGTGTCAAGTATTCTTTCAGACAGCCAAGTACAGTTATCATTGCGATTGACGAAACTCTATGTAATACGTCGCCGTATGCCGACCTAATTCAGCGAGAAAGGAGTTGTTGAGAAAACTTATCGTTGCTTAGATGAATTAGTAAACAGTTGTCGCTGTTTATGGGCAATGTTGCGCCACTTAGCCTCGCGACTAACCGGCTCGAGATCCTCATATGAAGGAGATCCGTGGATATATATATATATTATATATATATATATATACATATATCGTTTCTATATATTTCTATTTCTATATATTATATACCATCGACTCGGATCATCGGCTCTGAGGAAGACGAAGACGTCGAAACGTTGGCCGAAAATAAACATCATTATCAACCTCGTGTAAGCTCATCAAAGAAAGAATACATATATCGTTTCTGTTTTGTACACTTAATTTACCGCATAGACCTTTCTCGCCGGATTTTTGTGATAGCTTGACGAACAAAGAAGTTGTGGTAATCGTCGACCAAGGTACGTTATATTAGGTCCTCTGGAAAATCAGTGTCCGATTTTAACATGTTTTCAAAATGGCATATCTACGATCGAAATAAACTTCATTAATCGAAATAAAAGCCATTGAAATTCACACGTTTTCGCAATCGAGTTAATTTTTACCGGTTGCATGAAATTATGAACTTTTAGAGACAATGAAGTCCCGTTGAAAGCCGTTTTGGTCTCGGTTTTGTTTCTGAATCATTTCTCGCATACGAAGCTGTCGAGTGAAAGAAGTGGCAGTCGGTAGTGAGTTTTGCCGAGTATGGTGTGTGAGGCAGAGTTTCGTAACGGACTTCATTCAACCTTTGCAGCGACACTGGGGTGTGTGGTCATGCGTTGTTTTGTAGAAGGATTGGTCCGTTTCTGCTGACTCAAATCGTATACAGAACTTGAAGTTTGTGGTACGTTTCGTCAATTTACTGGATGTACTTCGTCGCAGTAGTAGTTTCATCTGGATTTAGGAACATGTGGTGTGGATCGAACCCGCTATGGACCACCAAACGTAGCACTACCTTCTTTTTGTACAATTTCGACCACGCGATTCGGAGCTTCAGCTCGGTCCAACGGTCCAAGCACTGATTCGGTCGCCGGCGGTTGACTGAGAGGATCGACTTCTCGTCGCAGATTTCAAAACAAAGAAAGGATTCGTTCTGCTTGCGCAGAACAAGTGCCCATGATACCTCAAAAAACGACTTCTTTGACTGTGACTTGAATTATCGAGCATCCATTTTCCGAGTTTCTTTAATCGACTTCTCAACTTTGTTGTAGATGCTCAGAAACAATTCAGATGCCTATATCGAGTCCTTCAGAAAGTTCTCAAACAGTTGTGTGTGTATGTCTTCCACCAAACCCTCCAACTCATCGAAGTCAGTAGCAAAAGAACGCCCGCGACCTCACTGATCCCCAAGATAGAATTCCCTTTGAGGAACTTTTCCAAACCAACATTACACTGTTTTCTTAACACTGTCTCGATCCAGTACCTCATTTATGTTTCGAGCCGTTTGTGCTGCGCAGTCTGCGTTTGAATTCATAGAATTAGAATTGCCGAAATTGCTCTTCTTACATGTGATGTTCTAAATTCAACTTTTTAAAAACAAAACAATTTATACAGAAAGTCAATTGCACGAAGCTAACGCGCACAAAATTATCTTTTCAGTAATCTACAATAGTACACCATTCGTAGAAAAAGCCGCTGCTAAAACATATACAAGAAAAATTTCAAATGGGACATCAATTTCAGAGCAAACTAATATTTTACATTTACCAATCTGGACAAATTTTTTTTCGAATTAATCTATTCGACCGATTTAAATCTCACGGCTGGTATTAACAAGTCTACCATGCTTACACAAGAGCGCGTGTGGCGCAGTGGTCGGAGGCGACCTGCAACACACGCGGAATCGATCCCCGCGCCCGTGGCCCACTAAGCCTTCCATCCCTCCGGGGTCGACAAATTGGTACCAGACTTGTCCGGGAGGATAGCAGCACTAGCTCGATACATCGGCTGGTCACCGCGAACCATTTTAAAGGCCAGATATGCATTCATTCACCTCCAACGATGCTTAATGGAGTCGAATTCATGGCGCATCTCTCAGAGGTTGGTCAACGTCGAAAGCTTTACCCTTTATGCTCACATACTAGGATGGAAAATCAGAACACCACGATAATATGGCAAGTTAGTAAGGAAACTTGTACACGTGCTTCTAGTAAATAGGACTAGGCGTGCACCCATTGCGCATTCATCAACATCTGCAGTGCTCCATTCAAAAGACCATCCCAAGTCTTATTCTCACAGTCTTTCACTGATGTTATAGACATTATACTGACAATGACCACAACCCGTAGCCTCTTAAATCCACGTTCCTTACACACAATTTACATACGACTAAAACCATTAGAACTTTGCACACTTTACAATAAATACGTATACTCCTTTGCAATTTTTACTGATAAAGTCGGAAATTGGATCGACGTTAATAATTTTTCTTGTCCATCATATGTTGCATTCCTGGCGAAAGGGAGGTGAACTATCAGTCTTTTAACTCTGCAGATTTTCATTACTTTAACCCAATCGTATCGATCCCAAAACTGAAATCTTGCCCCAAGGATCCTTTAATCGTGGTAGTCAACGAATCTTTTCATCAATTAAACAGATGACTTTTTTGACTCATTCTCTTGTATATATGTTGGTCTCTCGTATAAGTTTCCAAATACCGACCACAAACAATTCATAGAAGCAAGGGCCGCTAGTTTGTTCCAAACTGATTTATCTTGGAAACCCAACGGCCGTACAGAACCACACTGTTTGACTACTCATCACATGCACCATCATCAGAGACTACTTTATAACCAACATTTTAACCCTCAAACACTCACACAGTCCAAATTTTTTGCCGTTATATACAAAAGATTCCATTAGTTCAATAGCAATGAAGACTCAATCGAAAATGAAGCTTCATTTGTCTACAGCCGAGATGATTTATGCTTAGAGAACTCAATTTTTGACCACTGATTGGTTATTACTTTACCTTCAGTCGCTAACGCGATAAAAATTCACGGTCGGATATAAGCATAAATAAAAGATTGAAACATATTTTTCATCGGATAAAAAACTGGTAGCAAATCGATTGTGTATGAGTCTCTCCATCACAAATAAGAGGAAATTCCTTCAAATTTGTAGAGAGCAGAAGATGGTTAGGAAATCGAAAACAGAATTACCAATAAAGAACACATAAAGAACAAATTATAAAGCGAAAAGTAAAGTAAAAGGCGCGGTGTCACTTGTTGAGTGTGCTTTAGATGGTATGAGTCATATACAACTCATCGTGCCGCGATTGCAAGTCTGCTTCTATGTTCAGACTGTACTTACACCGCCACCAAGAGTTTCTCGCAAAAAAAAAAGATTGATAATATGCGACTGCAATGCACCTCACACCATTTGTAAACATTCCAAAAAAAAAAAAACAGAATGATTTAGGAAGAGAAAACTGCTGCAGGTAGCTCAGACTTGCGAGTGAGACTCCCATCAGCCGTACTGGACACCACTGCTATCGCACACTATGAAACAGACTGATAATTGGAAACTCCTACTCCAAATTCATCCTGACAAACCTAAGACCGCAAACTAGGCCCCAAGATTCCCGCTAACGCCAGAAACCATGCTCTAAGAACTTAACGAAGCAAGCGAATGGATAAGGCTAGAAATAAATTGAAGGATACTCCGGTACCTAAAAGGGTCCACAATGCAACAGACAACCAAATGGTGTAATTTAGCAGTAAGAAGAACACATCTTGGATATACATAGGATTGTAAACGAACATTGGAGACGACTCGAAAGAGCAAGTACACAGAGGCACGACAGCAGCACAGCCGTATTTGGGCCTCTTAGAAAAGACAGACTGATGTACCCAGAACTAAACGCCCATCTTCTTGAATCAAAAGTCCCTCAGAGTTCTTCAACGCAGATGATTTGGTTGACACTCAGACGTGTTGAAGAAAGTTGTGCATCACCGAGAGAACGATTGAACGAAATCCTCTGAAATAAAACCGACATATACAGCACCAAGTTTGTTAGCTCGGAACATTGACAAATACACCGTCTTCGAGATGCATAGATACATGAGCTTCCAGAATAAAAGTATATATCGAAGGCAAAATATAGATGTATCAATCATGTAATGAGTTGACGACAACTCAACGAGAAAGGTAGAGCGTGGCAAAACGATGTGGAAACCTCTGCAACACTTTCGTAACGAAGCTGCTTTTTCAGCAACAAATAATAATTTCTCCAGTAGTAGAGCGGTAGAGGAGTTAAGAACTTCACAGACTTATGGAAGAGAATCTGTCGCCTTAGTCGTATAACTAAATCTTGTACAAAATCCCTTCAATTTTAAACGTTTATACTTAATATATTCAAAAGTTTTAAAACGAAATTAGAAGTCTTCTAGGCTAAAACGAAAAAAAACCTTGGTAGACTAAAAATATATATTAGGGAAATTCCACTTATTCGACTGTGATCCCACACAAAAAACGAAAGTCGACGCAAAAAGGCGCACAAAACACATTTCGTGGGCTCCATAAAACCAGAACGACAGTGTGGAAAAGTTTGCACCTAGATGGCAAAGATTTGTACATTATAATGGATTTTATTTCAGTTAGTAAACTTCGCCTTCTAACGACTTACCGCCTCATCGTGGCTGGCAGGTGTTGCTGGGTGTCGGGCTGCGATGTACAGCGAGGAGATTCATACCCCATCAGGGTTTACCAAGCTGAAAAGGAGTCCGGCGTTTCCATCAGGAAGCCCAGCTAACAGTAAAAATACCAGGATCCACCACCGTCCTGGTATCAAACTAGTTATTTGGTGGCAAATTTCCCTCTGAGTCACAAGGGCGACAACTGCTTGTGGTCGTGGCGACCTGGGGCAGACTTTAGCTAGGCTGACCACAGGACTCCAGGGAATCACAGTAGCTAAACCAGTAAAAATCTGAAAAATAGAGATGAAACTGGGCCCGTAAAACCAGTAAGGACGGACCATCTAAGCATCCAAGTATCGAAGTAAATAAACTTCATAATATTTTCGTAGTATATGAATCCTAAATAAGTTATGTCATTGCGCGAAAATTAAAGCAACTACTTACAAGATCGTCGACCTGCTGGAGGGCTATCCAGCTATACAAACTAGTGCGACCATTGTGATTACTGCTGCTACTTCAAAGCTTACCTGAAACATTTGACGATGCAGTATATGACAGACATCAACACAATCCCTCCGATCACAATGACAGCTCGATAGATCGCATTCTCGTCCATATCAAACGAACCGTTCTTGTGTAGTGGTCTACTTGTGGTGGAGACCGATACCGATGGCGAAGACATAGCTAAAAGAAGTGAGATGAGAGAAGGATTAAAGGTGAAAATGAATAAAGAATGACAAAGTGACTTACTGGTTTAATGAAGCAGTGATGTAAAAGCGATCTCTGTCAAGCGTATGGCACTGCAAATCACTGAAATGATAACTGATGAAAAACGTAAATTTGAGCTAGGTACCTAAGTGGCGGTGCACATAGAACTTTTCGATTGTGTCAGTCCCTTGGATTGAAGATTTATAAATGATGATTCAATAGTACACAACTAGAAATGAGTGAACAAGAGCAAGGAGGTTAGTCTAAAGTTGTGGGAAAGCTTCGGATTTCAGCTTAAGGTTGCAGCACAAAAAAATCAGTCTATATCTATAAGGAATGTAAAACAGATCTCCGCCAGAGTTCTGTAGCCTAGTGAATACTCAAAAAACAAGCAGCGATGTTGAGTGAGCTACAGTGAGCTAGCATATACGCATTCGCTTCACATATATACTAAATCTGGATATGGCTATAATGAAAGATAAAGCCGTCGGCGTTGATCAATCCATTGGGGAGGCCAAGCATTCGACTTCACTAAGCAACGTTGGAGATGACTGATATGCATATCTGGGATTTAAAATGACTCGCGGTGGTTTACCGATGTATCTAGCCAGTGCTGCTATCCTCTCAGACAATTCTGATACTAATTTGCCTACTCTGGTGGGAAGGAGGGTTTGGTGGGCCAAGGGCGCAGGAGTCGATCTCGTGTGTATTGTAGGGCGCCTTCGACCACTGCGCCACACGCGCTCCCAATCGCTTGTGTATTCTACCCGATACACGAAAAGATCCCTTAGAGAAATAAGCGCATCATTAGATCAGCATAATGAAAGCTCTACGACGTTGTGACAGGGTCAGACAACCAAGTTAGGGTAACCTGTGCATGCTGTCTGAACTGAGTATGAGCAAGATCCTTCAATAATAATACAGTACTTTCACAAATCAACGTCAGTAAAAAAGCAAGTCCACGTATTTTCATTGCTCATCAACTCGTAAAACATCGTTTATACCGGCTACGCTACAGAAACAAATTCTCGAGTCAAATATCAGAGTGGTCGTGAACAATATATGAAAACGTTGACATGCCAATGTGAAATTTATGGAAGAAGCAGCTTTTCATGGGCTCTTCTAGCAACGAAAACGGTCACTGCCGATGGGTTTGAAAACTGTTGAAAAACAAAGGCTTCTCTACAAAGATACATCAATGAAGTAGCCTGCTTTCAACGCCTATCTCTTCACATCTCAACGATAATGAAACCTTGAAATTGTGGGCTACACAGCTATTTACGATAGAGATTACACATCCCTACTGACTAGGTAAGCGTCAGAATTCCAATCCGAGTAGAAAAGCCGTTAGCTCTCGAACATACGAGATCCACAGCAATCATAAACTGATGAAACCGCCGCCAAAAATCTAAGATGTACCTTACAATGGTCATCTGCAGATTTGAATTTTTGCACACAAGTCGACAACGAAATAAATATTCACTATACAAACGCTAGATCTATCGCAAAGGTAGATAAACCGTGGCATAAGAAAAGTTAAAAATGAAGAAAAAGGAGTCATTTCTCCCGATGTTTAAGCAGCACATGTTCAGTATCCAGCTGTGTCGAACAACTTGCTATTGATCGTAAACGTGCTCCATTACTATTGAAGGGCTAGCAAAGTATGTAAACTAGCAAGTTTTTCTCTGGTAAGCCAAAACCGATTTGGTGCCGGTAGGCTGAATTCTTCCAGAAATCACTGGTTAGTATATCTTCATAGACTATCGTTCTACTCTTCCTCAGTATTATAAGTACTATAGTTTCAAACAAATTTATATTCGGAAAAAGGACGTGGTACGCCGCTACTCTGGGGAAATTTTTGCAAGGCAAACAGAAGTACTCCTGTTTGTACGGATTTTTTCTCATTTTTCCAAAGTTTCACTGTCCTAACCAATCCTGTGGTTACTATCTAACTGGAGAATTTAATTTACTATGGCAATCAACGCTCAACGCTCAATGGAACGAATATCTCTGAATGCTCCAGTTATATCTATCTAGGTCGGGAAATCAACATGTTGAACGACTTAGCTCCAGAGTTGAGCAGAAGGAAACAAACGGCTTGGGGAGCTTTCAAGAGCATCGAGCATGTAGTGTGAGGGACAGTGAGTATAGTGAACAGGACAAAGAACACCCGACTCCATGCCCACTTTTTCGACTCAACGGGACTTCCTGTCCTAATGTACGCGTCAGAAAACTAGTCGCTGCGTAAGCAGGATGAAAGATCACTCAGCGTTATTGAATGCGCAGTTGAAAAGACGAAGCTAGGAGTATTCCGTTTCACACAAGGGATGGGATCAGATGCTCCGATCTGTGTCAACGATCAGAAATCAAAGATGCTGTTCTGTACGCCAAACAGTCGAAGATAAGGTGAGCCGTACACGTAATGCGTATGAACGACAACCGATGGATAAGAGCCGTTAGTGACTGGATTCCTCGGGATGCTAAACGCACTGCAGAAAGACCAGCGACCCGATGGTCAGAGTTCTTCACGAAGAGCCTAGAAGAAAGATATGATGCTCGACGAGTCCCTAGAGCGAGCAGAACTCACTGGGCTACTCTTGCACACGAAAGGGAAAAATGGAAGATTTACTGGCGCCCGCTGGAGTCACTCGACGATCAACGGTGCTACAGGTGATGGCAATCAACCAGTAATACCCTTAGTTGTAGTTTATCACCAACAGACTTATTACAATAAGGGCTAGCATTAGAGGGGGATAGCACAGTGGTAGTGATGTCGGTCAGCAGGAGCATGGTGCTAGTTCGATTCCGCTCCGAGTCCACCAAGCCTCTCATCTATCCGGGGTCTGGAAATTGGTACCGGACTTGTCTGGAAAAAAAATCACTCTCTGTAGTCCAATTTGGAACGCTCCAGCCCGGCTATCTCAAGATTTCAAGGAGAACTGCTCAAACAGCATTCTACGACATTCAAGATGAAACGAAAATCCTCAAGCAGTAGCTGAAGCCACACATAAAGGTTGGAAGGTTACGTGGATAATGGATGCGAATGCGAGGAAACGAATCGAATGTGAGAAGTGGTGGGATAATTAAGATAGTAATAGTAATATAAAAATTTAAAAATAAAAGAAAAATCAAAGACAGTTGAACTCTGTAACTGCGGAGCGAACTGCTATGGACGAAGAGCAACATTCAAATGAGCAAGTGACGTTGAGCAGCATTCTAAGAATAGGGCACCCTTTCTTTCGTTCAGAAAGAGATTTAACTACCGCGCACGTTTTTCGGCAAGGGTTAAGAAATTCACTAGGTTGTTTGTTCCTAAATATACCACCGTATTCGTTGCTCTGTAGTCAATCCTGTAAGGTAGATATTGTGCTCAAATATAAACATCGTCCAAATCAGAGTTAAAAGCTATATAATTCCGCAGGCTCTCTGTAGACAAACAACCTTCTGTAAATGCTGCTCGGTCAACTTTACGTACCTAGTTTAAGCACATCACTTCTAAGATGATCAGAACCACACCTTAAGCTCAACAAGCTCGAAGACCCTCAATATCCATCGATGGAGCCTTAGCTATAAAACACAACAATCACCCACCTACTCATATGCGTTATTCGTTGACATGGTGATAAGCACTCACAGCAGACTCAGTTATAGAATGCTTTAATCGATACCTAGAGGCTGCTTCCAATTCTAGATTCATAACATGCACTTACCAGACCATAGAATCATGCTTATTTTTATGTACGAGCACGTGCCAACATTTCACTGGCAACAATTACTTATTTTCTAAGAGGATTCCCTGAACATGTCGTACGGGAACCACCACGTGCATTCGTTTTGTTGTCTAACAACTCTCATCATTCCTCACTGATATGTTCTAAGCTGCTCAAACGCGATCTCCTGTATTGTAGTTCTTTGGAGACCCGAGGTCAGCCTGGCCAAAGTCTGCCCCAGGTCGTCACCACCATAGGCAGCCGCCGCCTTTGTGGATCACAGGGAGATTTGCCGCCATGCAACTAATTTGACTCCAGGACGATGGTAGATCCTGGTATTCGCTTACTCTTAGCTGAGCTGACTGATGGAAACGCCGGACTCCTCAGCTCGGAAAACCCTATTCGCTGATGAATCCCCCGCTGTATATCGCAGCCCCACACCCAGAAACACCGAGCCATGATGAGGCGGTAAACCGTTGGGAGATACTTCTTTCGTATCCGTGTAAATGTCATAAAATTAGTGCCGTCGAACATGCGTCTTCTTTTACGTTTAACACTTCCTGTATTACTTCTAAGAAATGGTACTTCATTGTCCTTCATACAAAATTGCAATGCCTAAAGTGTGGATGCACAAATATAGAACATAGGATGCACTAACGACGGCCTCCGAAAAAAAAAGAACAGGAATTTACGACTGTTCATAATCTTCATAAGATGCCAATCGCCAATCTCAATCCACAAATGCTACATTCGAACACCAAATATGCAGGGAGAGATGATTCGTATGGCCATTGCCACAAAATGTTATCTAGTTGAAATAGTTGACAGCACCCAGAAGACCTAGACAGGACATATTTACCATAAATCACACTCATAAGCATGAATATTTGAAAATTATGGTAAGCTTTCGAACCACTACAAATCTGTCAACGCTCATTGAAGACATTTCAGACAAATAGTGAGTAATGTTACCCTGAAAGATCGAAGCAACTCGTAAACAAAAACTATGAAATCAACTTTCGACAACAAAACCAACTAATCCCATAAAGAACACCGAGAAAGGATTTGAGGCAAATGATGCAATGAATATAACAATTATCGATCTTGTTAATTAATGGATACCATTGATCTCATTAGTGACGCCGACAATTTCTCCAATCTTCTGACGTCCTGCAGCTGATTAGTACTGAACTGAACACAGACGACGTCGTCCGTCATTTTCATGGTTAGCTTCCCGTCTCGATGGTTGTATTTCGTAACAAATCTTCAATAATAAGCTCATGTAGTGCAAACACTTGTATTATTCAAGGCTGTAAACTACACATAACACCAGGCTTAGAGCATGATTGGTTAACTTAATACAATCTACAAGGGTATGAAGATATGAGAGCACTAAAATACCTAGAAGCAACATTTCCACACTATCCTTTACTTGGCTATTTGGATGACCCGTTCTCACTGATTGTGCGGGCCTCAGTGTAATCTCCATTTTTTGGAGATTTGCTGCTTTATCCATTGTTTCCCTGAAGTCCCGGGGTCAGTCTCGCCAAAGTCTGCCTCAGGTCGTCACCACCACAGTCATTCGCCGTCATTGTGGATCACAAGAAGATTTTCCACCATATGACTAGTTCGGTACCAAAACCGTGACGGATTCTGGAAGTGATTTGCTCTTAGCTGGGCTTCCTGATTGAAACGCCGAACTCCTTCTCAGCTTGGGCACCCTGCCAACGAGATGGATCCCCGCCGTACATCACAGTCCGACATCCATGAACACCGAGCCACGATGAGGTGGTAAACCGTTGGCAAAATACTACCCTTTATGTTATGATATAACGACGATTACAAAGTAGTTTTAGCTACAAAGTTCACAAAAACTACTTTACCAACAAATAATTGGACCCATTTGTTTATTTAATAAGGAGACTAGTGTCACTAAGTATGTAAGATATGGAACCACTTCGAAAAGTAATTAGACGAGATGTTCACCCAGCCGTACCAAGAATCACTCATTGTTGATGATTCCTTCAAAGTCCTGTGTTAGAAGTGACATGTCGAAAAATATTTAGGCAAGCCAACATATTCGAGAAAGGGTGCAGTGCATGACTTCCCACCACGACTCACGTGGTTAAAACTATACTTTTAAGAAATATTTCATCTGAAATAGAAAACGATACTCCATAGCTCGTAACAAGTAGACATACCTGCAATTATCGGACTTCATGGAGTGAAGCTTCTCCACTGCCTTTACGAATTCGTCCCAACTCGTAAAGTAGGTCATCTAAAATACTTTAGATATTCACTATATGGAACCACAGAACTAAAAACACCATATGAGAGGAGAACACATCCTGACATCGCGGATTTTCTGTTGATGAATACCGTAAATTAATATCGTCACCCTTTAATATAACAGCGACTGGAGCGCGAAATCGTCCAGGCGTTTCATAGCGTGCAGTCTCTGGAATGTTTTGATTTCTCATAGAAAAATAGCATTTTCTCATAGAGATGGTAACGCGTAAGAAAGTAAGGTCTAGGGCGTAGCCTTATGTCTTAATGATCTTTCATATGTTCGATTTCATTAAGCATCGTAGAGGTGATCGGATACATACTTTCGGTTATACAATAACAAGTGGTGTCCCATCATTGTATAAGGTCAGTGTTTTTACTCTCATTGTTTCCCGCAGGATAGTTTAGTGCTTATTTGGTAACCTCTATGGGATGGGGCTTGCTTAGACCACGGCTCAGCATCGAACGAAAGTCCATCGATATATTGCAGGGAACACCTAACTAGTGCGCTTATACGCTCCTGAGGAAAGAGTAAGCGTTCCAAATACACTAATTTGCTTTCCTATCGCAAAATAGTATCACCCTCCCGTATGATTTATCGTTATGACTGGGCAATGTATTAGTAAGTGTCGAAAGGCAATGCTCAGGCGAACAGGGCTGTATACCTCACTAGAGTCGCCTACGAGTCCAACATTTCGACTGTGACTGATTGACGCGCCCTTTTGAAGGAATATCAATTGGTACATGAATTACCGCTCAAGACAGCAGTTCAAATCTTCTAGGCTGTTACTTTGATATATTGAATTACTTTACAACTGTGGGAGGGATAAATGCAAAGAGTAATTCGACAAATTCGACCTCCCAATGGTTTGCCGCCTCATCGTGGCTAGGAGGTGTTCCTGGGTGTCGAGCTACGATGTACGGCGGGGGATTCATCTCCTCAACAGAGTCTCTCAAGCTGAGAGGTAGTCCGACGTTTTCATTAGGAAGCTCAGTTAAAAGTAGAAATACTAGGATCCACCACCGTCCTGGTATCAAATTAGTCGCATGGAGATAAATCTCGTTCTGATCACAAGGGCGGTGGCTCCTTGTGGTGATAACGATCTGGGGCAGACCTTGGCTCAGCTGATCTCAATACTCCAGGGAAACACCATGAATAAGCCAGCAAATCTCCGAAAAAATGGAGATTATGCTGGAGCGCGCACTGTCAGTGAATACGGGCCATCCAAGTATCCAAGTAAGTAATTAGACGAATTTCGCTTCCTTAACATAATTTGTAAGGTTGGGGATAAAATAAAGAGTGTCTGGTACCAAAAGACCCTACCAAATACAATGTTTGAGTTCTTCATTTTGCATAATCGAGGCAGTGAAGGCGCTAATGATGTGTTCTAGTATCACACGAAAAGCCAAATGTCCTAACATTTGAGCAAGGACGGCTAACATCCATTGGGTGTAAAATGTACGCTATATTCTTCTATTTTCGGTCATGATTTCGTGAAGGTTTTGGAAACTCTGGACTGTTCCAACTTTGTGTAACTTTTATCGACTATCTATCTACTTATTATTATTATTTTTATATTTCAGGGTATTATGTGGAATATAACCACAAATTTGCTGAGATACCCGCAAAACTTGAACCCCAAGACCAGATCGAACCGCGAGTTCTAGTTCCGAGGGCCCACTTGTTACGCACAGTACGACCGATGCCCCCGTTCAGCCATTCTCTCAGGCACTGTTCCTCTCAGTCCAAAGCCCCCGGAAAGGGTAATCGCTGTTCGATCTGGCCTGGGGTCCAAGTTTTGGAAATATCTCACCATCTTTGAAGTTGTTTTTATTTTCTAGATCTGTCCTCAAATATGTTTCTCTGCTATGTTGAGGAATAAATTTAGAAAGTTTCTAATACATCCGCATCGAAGCCCAATTTTCGACCCATGGGCCATCAGGTGGACTCTGATTTTTTTCCCATTAGCGATTGCGTAGAACTCAATGAACGTAGTCCGTTATGCAGTGCCAAGAATACCCTTTGTGTACCACTCAGTGCAAAAGGTGAGAGGAGAACAGATTTCGCTAAAAAAACAAAACCGACCCGGAAAACAAATACGTGGGAATAGTATGAACCGCACGTGATTCTTATCGTCCTCTCTGCTCCACCCACGACTTATGAACCACATACAGCGAGGTGGGTTTTTCGAGAAGCTGTTGATCGTGTGGTACACACTTTAGATGGTGACAAATATCGCAGGTTGTTTCCTTTCGTTGCTCACGTTCAAGTGCCCGAAAGGCGGCTACGAACACAATGCCACCGATGGTTCAAAGTCGATACGGACATCTGGATCATTCAATTCATCTAGTCCTGATGTTTCAATCGCTCAGTTACTGCAGTAATTCTGGAGCGCTGGAAACGCGGTTGTTGGAAATGTTGGAAATGCTGTGAACCAAACGCGTGGTCTTTGATCGAACCTCCCATCATTTCGAACTCTTTGATGGTGGATGCTGGAACAACGAAGACATATAGACATTCCTCTAACAAATTGAGAATATATCTACCTCATAAACACATTCCATAAGTCGATAGAGACTACATTTCCCCAATACAAGGCAAGGCGATAAACTAAGAGTTGGGGGATACGCGAAGACGAGCCATACAAAGGAATAATAGCAGTATTACTCCATTAGTTGAGATCACCCAGTAATCGATTCGGTCAGCTATAAGAAAAGCTCAGCTCAGTAGTGAAGAAAACTAGGCGTAGGATATTATAATGAAATTCACAGCACCTTAAAGGAGGATGAGATCATTACCGAATTTATTACTTAAATATTTCTACCTTACAAGCAAGCGAAAACAGTGTCATCTATCCAATCTACAAAAGCTTCTTAGCAGCTTCTCTCTTCTTCCGGCGGTTTTCTGCCTCCTTCTTAATAACCTCTTTTTCCAAATACCATGTTTCCTAAAAACTTGTCATATGTAGGTCGCATACGATAAGATTGCTTTTTCTTAGAATTTTTATGAAGTATCATATTACCGTTACTACTTCCTTATTTCTGCTTAGCCTGTCCAGTTTTTCGCGACGAATGATGGCATAATGTCTGTAAAGTGGATTTTCAGATATAGAACCTTAAAATGACAAACTTCATTGATTGACGAAGCTTTCTTAATCAATATGCATTATTTGCACAGATGTTTCTGCTGAGTTGTAATCAATATTAAGCACCAACTAAGTAGTTTTTTCTAACGTTTTAAAACGTTCTTTTTAGACAGCAGGACCCTAACGATGGAGTTGACATAAAATTCCGCGTGTTTTCGGACAGCGTTCTCAAGACTCTTATTCACTACCACGATAGAAAGTTTATCTCTAAACCTTACAGCCGCACAAAAATGTGGCATGCGAGAAATTAGAGATTTACTAAACAGAGTTCGTAGTTATTCCACGCCAGCTGGATGTTGGGATAACAGAGGAACATCTTAGTGATGCTACCCTCTATTGCCCATCCTCTGAAAAGGAATATAACAGTGAATACCGATAGCTAATCAATCAATGGGTCAGTGTAGCAAAGGCTGCGGATTTAAAATAATCGGTTATTTTGCACTTTAAAATCGATAAACCAACATGTCCCATCCTATACCTACTTATTAAAACACATAAGTTGGTATCACCTGAAGATCATGCATCAACCAATCCGTCATCATGTAAGGTTAGACCGATCATCAGCTGTGTAGACGAGCCAGCGGATAGAATAACCTGGTTTTTAAGCCTCATACTTTCCCAGTTGCTTAACCACATTCGATCTCACCTCACAAACACCCAAATGTTCCTAGAACGTCTACGTAACGCGTACGTGATGGAGTCTTTCGACGTTACCGCACTGCACACCAACGTGTCGAATGACTCCGCACTGCATACCATCTTCGAACTTCTTGTCGAACATGAAGGAAGAATAAATATGCATGGCTTGTCCATCCAGCAGCTGATGGCTCTCTTAAAGGAGTGCCTAAACTGCTCGATTTTCAGATGGTCCGGGAAATATTTCGCGCAAACAAGGTGGTTGGCAATGGGACAGCGACTGGCACCAAGCCTTGCCAATGTGTTTATGTCTAAAATAGAAGCCCCTGTTCTCGATCTCCGACCACTACTCTACTGCAGATATGTAGATGATTGCTTTGTCGTCTTTTCTACTCAGGAGAAGATGGACAAATGCTTTGAATTAGTGAACGAGCAGTCCGAGTACATAAAGTTCACCCGGGAGAAACCGGGAAAAAACTGGCTTCCGTTTTTAGACGTTCAAATAAACCTATCAAGTAGCGGTTACCTGACAAAAAGGTATCGAAAGCCAAGTAACAAGAACATTCTTGTTCATTTCCTTTCTTCCCACCCTTCACACACAAAGAGGGTGATTGGGAGAAACGTGTTTCGAACAGCCACCTCTGCGTGCACTACCAGGGAACTAAAGGAAAAATCGCGCGACTTGGTCCGGCAAATAGCCATCTCCAATAGCTACGAAATAGTAACCTCACGAGATAAGTTTAGAAGGAGAGCGACGCGCCCACGCGAAACACTTGGCCAAAAGAAAATCCCGTTTATGTTGCCTTTTATAAACGATGAAGTAAGCGTAGCTATAAAACGATGCTTAAGAAGAGCAGGCCTAGAGGAATCGGTAGCGATAGTTGAAATACCACCGGCTACTCCACGTTGTCAATTAGTTCGTAACCGCCTGTATGATCGTCTGTGTGAAACAACAAATTGCGTAATTTGCCCTTACGGCAGGGACGATGATTGCATGAGTTCAGGTACGACATACCTGATCTCTTGTAATAATTGCGGAGATGAATATATTGGCGAAACGGGCTGACCTTTGTGTATCCGTATAAAAGAACACCTAGATGGCAAACGAAAACTAGGACGAAGCACCCCACTAGGCACGCATAGGATACAAAAGCATAGCGGAGACGATTTTGAAGTAAAAGTCAGTATCCTTGCACGGGAGACTAAAACACCAGCACGAAAACTTCTTGAGGCTTTTTGGATAAATGCCAAAAACCCTACAATGAGTAGCAGGAAGGAATGCCCAGAGGTCATACGCGACCTGACCCCGTATGTTCGCATCAATTTCTGATGTGGGATGGTGCAGTCATCAACCATATGCGACTATAATCAGTTGTTCTAAACTTCCTCATTGGAAGTCACAGAGAAAACGGTGAGTTTTTCGAGAAGCTGTTGATAATGTAACTACCATAGAGTTTTTTCGTCTTTTTGTAAGTGTTATTGAAGCGCTTGGCCTAGTAGATTGTATATCAGTACACCCTTGCAGGCTCTGAAGAAGGCGATACTGCCAAAACGTCAGCTAGTGTTGTATTGTATTGTGTTTTTCTATGGAAGTAAATGTATGCTGTTTAAAAACCTCGCGAATGCTGAACAAGAAAACGACGCATTAATATTCCATTGCCGAGGTTAATAGAAAGTCGATCCTGGCAACTAAGTAATTTTGGAAAACGTCGACTATCAGCTTTTTTAAGGACACATGAAAGACCTGTATGAAAGAACGGTAATGTTGAAGCATATGGTGAACACGAGTGAAATGAGCACGATGTGAAACCATTCGCTCTTCGGATAATCTTCCTCGTCGTCATAGAGCATTCGAACTGTTCCACTGGACTAAAAACCCTTTTACCTTTTCTTTTGAAGCATAATTGATATGACTAAACTAACCGTCATTGCTAAGGCTTTTCAGCACGCACTTGAAGTGTGGCTTGTCTGGAAATACAAATAAGTTTTCACGGGTGAGTGGGCTATTAGGCTTCTCACTTAAGCACAACGCTCGCACAGGCTTTAATAGATGAAACGGAAGCGGGTATGAATTCAACAGCAATAGTTCTTATTTCTTCATCTGCAGCAAATCTTTGTACAATGATATGCCCTGTCTTGTGTAATATGAAGGACGAGCTGTTACAGATCTAACAATTACTAAGTGGACCCTCTCTGTAGTTGAAACATTTCTTAACTGGGCAAAGTAGCCTAATCTATGTTTAGTAACGTTAGTGGAATACAGCGTGCGCATAGAAGTCTCCATTACATATCTTTGGGCGGGTATTTTTTATGCTTCGTTTACAATCTCGACCATTTATTTTTTTAGATCTTAATGAAGTAATCTGCTGCACGTATTCAATTTGGTTGTTAGTCGAGCTTTAACTCTCATTAAATACTGTATATTGGATATTATTTGTTAGTGCAAAAATGATAGCGGTTCCTGTCTTGTAACTCTACAGTAAGCATTTGGTCATTGTAGGGTATTATTTAAAGATTATCTCTCTTAACAATTCTTTTCGGCTGTTTAAAATGATATTGTTAAGACAGCCAATTCATGTTGATTTTCCTAAGGAGTTCAAATCTAGATATATTTGGTCGAAAACAACTCGGAATGTGATGAAGACGCGCAGTCAGGCGTTTAGGATAAAGAAAGCATGTGTGGTTGGAAAAGTTCTTACCGGAGATAAGAGTGCTCATGACAAATGCCGTGAGGACGACGATCATCTGTAGGGTGAAAGCTGTGGAAAATCTCCACCGCCACTATGCAGCAATCGTCGAAAATATGGAGAACACTGGTAGGTTGGAAAGCATCGGTGAACTGATGCCACAAGAACTGAGCGAAGAACTCAACAATCCTCATAATGTGGCTCTGTACTTCTTTTAATAAAATAAAGCGACAACTTTTTCGGTTGAATTGTGACATACAACGAAAGGTTGGTAGTATATGACATCCGGCGATGATCAATAGATCAAGATGAAGCTCTTAAGTTTTTCCAAACGATAATGTACATCAAGAATGCAGTAAAATGTCCTCACTCTTGGTGAAACGGCTGCAACAGAGAAGTGAGGTGCTGGGATAGACATTTCAAACATTACAGCATGGATATTCAGTTGTGGTCAACGGAGGACACTCTTCTTCCAACACAACGCTCCGGCACCGACTACTTTTTCAAGAACACCCCGGCACGTCTCATAAATTTGTTGGACGATCAACAAGAAGACAGATAATACAAGTGACGTTAAGACTCGCTAACTAATAGATTGAAAGCTCGTGGTCATTTTTAATTATGAATGGAATTTGAGTCAGCTTTACCTAAACGCTCGATAATTATTTCAGCTAAGTCGCGGCTTCCACGAACTTTTCTCATAGAGGGATCTCATGCTCGTTGTTGGCGAGGCAACGTCCCTAGATGGGACGGATAGGGGATTAATTGCGAGCTGAAAGCGACCTTTGCTTGCTTGAGTACATCTACTCTCTGCGTTCCTAGCTCGGCAAGCTATACGTGGATATCAAACGCTAAATTCAGCAAAATAAACTGCTCTCATTCCTCTGGCCCTGAAAGGGCACCCGATTCGGCAGCGTTGGGTAGGGCGAGTACGGAGAGGCTGCTTAGAGATCAGGGCCAGTGTAGGCTGCCTAGATCGGAAAAAAACTAAAGTGGCGATCTGTACCCACGATGCTTGCAAACTTGTATCTGAGTGTTCCATAAGGGACTTGATCAGTCAGGCAAGACGAATAAGGTACGAAGTCATCAAAATGGCGGAGATGAGATGATGCTACATATTTAACGCCGTCTACGACATCAGGGAAAAGCTGTTCTCCTCGCAGCATGTGGCAGTAGAGGAGTCGGCGTTTTCATCAACACGAGTTTGACCATGAACATCGATTCTTTCGAACAACTAGCAACCCGAATCGGACGTTTGCCGGTGAAGCGATGTGGATCTACACCGGCGTTGACAGCTTTCGTTGTCTACGCAGTGACATCAAAATGGGCGAAAACGAAGTCGAAACGTTCTATATAGACCTGGAGAACTTTTACAGGGAAGCCCATCCATTTTTATGGTGACCACTAGACATTTTAACGCTAATATTGGACCCGGAAGAAGTATCATATTGAGACCCACTGATTAGAGTGGAACGAACAAGGTGAGCGGATGTCTGAGCTTATAACGACGAGACTATTCATGGTAACTCGCAATTTCAGAAGCCCCACTCTCAACGGTGGACGTATAACTACCAATGGATAGTACCATAACGAAATAGACCACATCATAGTGAATCGAGGGTTTTGCTAACCGATGTAGTTGTTATCCCAAAATTCAACACGGGGTTAGACCATCCTCTCCTTCGTTCAAGATTTCATTTCACATAAAAAGGAGAAAAAGCCACTGAATTCGAAAAACGAGGTCCGAAAACCGTCATAAATTTGGATTTATTCAGTTCGTTAGTCTGCCCTTGGAGAGATACTGTTTTTGATAACATCGACGACGAATACGATTGTCTCATTTAACATCTTCACGCTAGTGATATGAAAGGTGAGGGTCGAAATTCACCAAGAGACGTCTGTCTCTAGCAACACTCTAAAGCTGATACATCAGTGTGGAAAAGCACGAGCTACTGGCAACATCCAAGTCACATCCGAACTTGCTAAACAATGCAGACAAATGATAAAATATCTTGAAAACGGGAGAGTAGCAGTTATGGTCGAAGCCGCAGAGGCTGAGAAAAGCATACGCAAAACCCATCGAAGCTTTGTCAATTACAAAACGAGGACGACTGCGCTCCGACGTTCAGACGGAACAGTTACTGCTTTCAGAAAGGCAATAGGGAAAACCAATCACGAAGACTACTCAAATCTGTTCAACAACCACGCCCTCTTTCATATGAAATAAAGGAGGATAGACATGTCGTATCACTTGATCTTCCTTCCAAAATACGACATGTTAATTCGTCGATGAAAAACCAACCAGTCCCAGATCCGAACTGGATAAGATCTGAACACCTGAGGGAACTTCCGCCAGCCCTCGTAAACACACTGGCTCGACTCTTCACACGTTACCTAGCAAAACCCAAAGTTCCTATTTAGTGGAAGACCAACACGAGTGTGCTATTTTTCAAGAAGGGTGACTTCCACGATATCGGCAAACATCGCACAATCTGCTCGTTGTGTGTCGTCTACAAACTGTTCACTCGGTTCATCTTAAACTTACATAATACTCTACGAAAGGCAGCCATGTGAGCAAGCAAGGTTTCGAAAAGGATTCGGTATGATGGGACAAATCCACACGATAAAAGACTCATTGAAATGTGGCGAAAGGAGAAAAGACTGCTCATTCTCAGTTTCATAGATTCAAGGAAAGCCTGGCTTGACTCCATTGAGATAGACGCTGTCATAGAAGTCGTGGTCAGCCAGTACATCTCATTTCACGGCGTAAATATTCTTCATGAACTGTATAAAAATGTTACAACAAAAAGATCACCATTCTATGACGATATTAACATCGGCGTCCAAAGAGAGGTTAGGCAGGGCGATACCATCTTGCCAAAATTATTTAACGCCATCCTCGAGAATGCCATGCGAGCTTTGGAGTAGAATAACATAGGAGTGAAAATCGGTGGTCCGTAGTTACACCATATTCCCTTTGCTGATGACGTCGTCCTTATAACACCAAACATTAGCCAAACGGGACGAATGATTGCTGACTTCGATAAAGCCTGTGGAAAGATTGGTTTCCGACTAAATCTCATAAAAACGGTGTTTATGAGGAATGGATTGCTTTTGTATATCCCATTCAAGCTCAACAGAAAGAATATCTCCGAATGCTCCAGTTGTGTCTATGTAGGTCGGGAAATCAATATGATGAACGATTTAGCTTCAGCGTTGAGC
Organism: Angiostrongylus costaricensis; assembly: GCA_900624975.1. Lineage (NCBI taxonomy): Eukaryota > Metazoa > Nematoda > Chromadorea > Rhabditida > Metastrongylidae > Angiostrongylus > Angiostrongylus costaricensis. The sequence goes on along the minus strand of UYYA01000670.1, from coordinate 6,087 downwards.
TGAAGGAAACCAGCGGCTTGGGTAGCTTTCAAGAGCATCAAGGATGTACTGAGGAGAACAAGGAACACCCGACTCCATTCCCACTTTTTTGACTCAACGGTACTACCTGCGTTAATGTATGCGTCATAAACCTCGTCGCTGCGTAAACAGAAGGAAAGATCACTCTGCGTTATCGAACGTGCAGTCGAAAGGACGATGTTAGGACTATCCTGTGCCACACAACTAAGGGAAGGGATCCGAAGCTTCAACCTGAGCCAACGGTCAAGAATAACGGAAGCTGTTTTGTATACTAAACAGTCGAAGATAAAGTGGGCCGGACACGTAATGCGTATTGATGATAACCGATGGACATGAGCCGTTAGTGACTGGATTCCTCGGGATGTCAAACGCACTGCAGGAAGACCACCGAACCGATGGTCAGAGTCCTTGGCGAAAACCTTGGAAGAAAGATATCGTTACGATAATGCTGAGGTATTTGCAAAACTCTGAACTACAGATGTCCGTGGTGGGATCGAACCCGCTATTATCTTTTCTGGGGCCTAACGCATTGGCCATCATACCGTGAGGGTCCTTCATTTCTCCTTTCTCTCAGCTAGTTCTCTATCTACTAGTGCCCTTATCAATCACCCGTTAACGGGATTGATTCCTTGGTGATAGGTGATTTCTGATGGTACTGTTGGATACCTCCCAACGGTTTACCACCTCATAGTGGCTGGGAAGTGTTCCTAGGTGTCGGACTGAGATGTACAGCGGAGGGATTCGTCTACCCGGCAGGGTCTCCTAAACTAAGAAGGAGTCCAACGTTTCCATCAGGAAGCCTAGCTAGGAGTAAACCAATACCATGATCCACCACCGTCCTTGTATCAAAGTCGCATGGTGGTAAATCGCCCTCTGATCCACAAACGCTGCGACAGCCTGTGGTGATGACGACCTGGGGCAGACTTTGGCCAGGCTGACCTCGGGATTCCAGGGAAACACAGTAGTTTAACCAGCAAATCTCTGAAAAATGGTCACCGCACAACAAGTGAGGACAGGCCGTTCGAGTATGCGGTAAGTAAGTACTGTTGGATATAGAAAACCAGCTGAGAGAAATGCGAAACTAAGGAAACGCATGGTGTCGTGGTGAGCACGTTAGTCTACGGAACGGGTAATAGCGCACCGCAGACACCTGAAGTCTGGGGTTTTGCAAATATCTCAGCACTATTCTGGTCGTATCTCACATAATACTTTGCCGTAAGAAATCATAGTAGGCAGTAAATAAGGAAGTCAACAAAGATATGATCCTCAACGAGTCTCTAGAGCGAACAACCCACTGGGCTACTCTTGCAAGCGAAAGGGAGAAATCTAAAATTTGCTGGCAGTCGTTCGGCTCACTAGGCGACAAACGGGACGACATGTGATCCATGTGATGCAGATGAAGACGAGGCCATCAATAAAACAATGTATCGAATGCTTTTCCATTCCAATAATAAATTCATGTTTCATAGGACTGCTGCTAGTGATTTCAATCCATGTCATTATTTCCACTGATGTTTCACCTGAGCTGTTAGAGCACGTTTTCCAATCATTAAGGAATTTCACAAGGCTGCTCTGTCTTTAAGAGCTTTCACACTTTACCTCACAGGAACGAATATATGAGGAACAATGAAGTTGTGTTCTAAGTCTGTTTATTTAAGAAAACACGTTATTTTAAACCGTATTAAAACCTTCAAAAGAACTTTGAAGTAGGAAAAAAACGGGCTGGTTAACCTTTCAATATCGTCAATCACTAGAAATGTAGCAGTAAGCAGTAATACGTGGACGAAATCTTGCCTACCTTTACGGCAGTTCGGCTCAACCAAGCTTGGAGAAACTGAAAGTAAAATGGCGTAGTAGGTCATTTAGTAAGTATTCTTCGCATGTTTATCCATCAGTGTTATTTGTATCAACACGTTTCAACATGCACGTTGTCAATGGAATGGAGAGCGGTATTCTTCTGAGGTGGCAAGATCGTGTTAACTCCGAAATCGTACACTACTAAAAGAACAGACTCTCAACCTTATTGTGAATCGCAAATGAATCGTAGAAACCATTTCATATATGATCTATACAGTGAGAAATTGTTGACCGCCTTCAGTTTTCAATCAGCACTTCGTAGCTCATAGTGAATTCCGGTGGTCGAGATAAAAACCCATAGGATTCACGATCTTCAATAACAAAATACAAGGTTTTTCGTAGTGCTAAAAAAATTCTAGCTTTCTGTAGCTCGGAACGCCTATCCTCACTTTTTTGCATCAAAGCTCGTGTTTCGTACGCGAAAGGAGTTCAACTAGCGCTTCGAGCACTTTCTTACGCTGGATGCGTTCAACTGACAGACGCGTATCATTTGCCTTTAAATTTTACTGCTATAAAATTTTACAGCCAGTTAGTCAGACTCTCAGAGGTACGACTCATACTAACACCGTTGTTTTGAACTTAACCTGGATTGTGGCTGTTCGCTTGAGCAGTGGAATCCTTTACGACCGTATACGATTAGCGCTCCTCAATACAAAGGTTCGTTTTTTTTATCGGTAACTAAGTGAGGTCATCTCATTCGAGCCTGCTCATCCCAGAAAATTCGACTTGATGCAACCACGTAGGCTCACAACACGAAGAAGAAGAACCACTGTAGGCAATCGAAACGGCTCATCGCGGCTGTGAAGAAAAGGGAAACATTGAAGCATGGTTGAATCAGGTGTTGTATATCAGTCTTATGTTAGCTTTTCAACAAAGAAATTAGACAGAGGTATACATTGGGCCACTAACTGGACAAGAAACCTCATCGTATTATGCCAAGGAAGCAAGCTACGCAGACGGCCTCCTTCAATGAAAACTTGCTGAAACTGGTTTTCGATGAAGATCTGATGAAACTCTGACTGTTTGCTATTTCATACCTGCAATTCTGGGTCAGAAAAAAGCCAATTTATTCACCAAATTGGTCACATATATATGTATATAGACATACATACATATATACACATGTACATATATATATATATATATATATATATATATATATGTTACATCAACGGGAGCATTAACGAAGAGCGACTTAAAACTAAACTGCGGTGAAAGTTGCATAGCATAACGATAGATTGCATTTTAAAAAGCATTGAAATGATTAGCGTTGAGAAAATTTAGTAGTAGGTCATCGTGAAGAGTTTCGGAACTTCATTCTCTATTGACCTTGGCATTGACTGATAATTGAAATGTTATGATTTCGATGGTTTTCTTCAATAAACAGACACAAGGTTGCTATTATAGAATCTATTAGGATACAATAGCCGACGTTTCGGCTGTCTCGTCTTCTTCAGAGCCGTTTATTTGTTGTAAGTATTTAAGTTAGTTGGTGGATAGCAGCCGCATATCCTTGACAATCCTTGCCCATGTATTACTCCGTGCGGTTGCTATCCACCAACTGACTTAAATACTTAGAACGAATAAGCGGCTCTGAAGAAGGCGAAATAGCCGAAACGTCAGCTATTGCATCCTAATAGATTCTATAATAGCAACCTCATGTCTGCTTATTAAAGACAAACATGAAAACAATAACATTTCACCCACCAATGTCTATGGACACTCCTTGGGCAGAACCAGTGACATTGAATAGGGTGTCGTAAGAAGTGTAGTGAACTTCGACTCTCGTCTGTCTTTGACAAGTGGAGTCCACAAAACATCTCTGATGCGCGAGGAGGACGAACAGACCGATACTCGTGACCACTTATGTGCTCTGTGATGGTTAGGATTACAGATAAATAATATGATTGCTATGTACCATTTTTGAACTCAACTCTCATGTTAACATGTTGATCTGTACACGATTTAGCCCAGTAGAGTAAAAACGGACCGAAACAAATGTGGGTCATTCCTTCTTCGTATTCAAACCTGTATGTTTACAAAAAACGCTCAAGATGCATTTCGTGCAGGGCGTGCTTGGAAAGAGAAGTGGGCGACCATGTGAAGAAGTGCACTGCACTCAGTGCACTCCATTTTCAATGGCTATTTTTACCACTAGCAGATCTTTTACCGTGATTTTAATGGCAGCTTGTCGAGCAGAAATTTTGTACCATGCATAGCTAATGGAGACCTGTTTTCTACATTTAGTGATTTTCAAAAAACACCTTTCCGAACGAGTTCATTGTGTGGAGAAAGACTTCCACAAAGGGAGTATTTACATAATAGACTGATGCCGAAGAAGAGGGTGTAGAAATGTTTACCGCTACTGTACTGACACAGTGAAATTCGGCAGTTATAGACAACTTTTCGCTATGTTAAGGGGATAAATAATTAAAGAGAGTTCTCCAGAATGGCTCAGTGTTCGCAGATTATCAATGCGCTCCATCACAGCATGTCTTGCGAAAGAGTTATCGGATCATCTTGACTCTTTACTTCACATTTATTCCACAGTCAAAAATCTACTACCTGTGCGTGCGATATATATATATATATATATATATATATATATATATATGTAAATAATATTCGTCTTTACGTCTATTGGGCGGATCCCAGCACTTCTTACATTCGATTCGTTTCCTCGCATCCAGTGGCCACGAAGATTTTTCAACTTTTACGTGTGGCTTTGGTTGCTGCTTGAGGATTTCCATTTGATCTTGAATGTCGTAGAATGCTGGTCGAACTATTCTCCCTGAACTCCTGAGACAGACGGGCTGGATCGTTCCCAACCGAATTGCAGAGAGTGATTTTTGTCCCAGACAACTCCGGTGCCAATTTTCCGACCCAAAATGGATGAGAGGCTTGGTGGGCTCGGAGCGGAATCGAATTAGCACTATCTTCCTGTTAAAGGACATCACTACAACTGTGCTATTCGCCCTCAGTATATGTACATACATTTATATATATGCATGCTGTACAAATTAGTAAACTTTATATACAACTTGCTATTGTTGCACACAATCAACAAACTTGCTTTCGATCACCTGCGGCCTTAATAAGTAGCGGAGCAGTGTCGTCATGTTCATGATATGGTAAACTCCTTATCTTTAAATTTCAAAGCCATCTCAGTCTCAGTTTTGTTGGACTACCTTTTGCCTTTTCTTCACCTTCCGGTGGATGGCCTTCTTGTGAAAGACTCTTCCTCTTTCTTACAGGTGATGATGATACAGGTCCTCTCTAAACTAAGACCACAGCTAAGGAAAGATTGGTCTTCCATTTATCGGTGTGGTGGTGCTTTCCTTCATACAGCAAATCATAGATGGCGTTCATCACTACAGTATACACCACATCTCCCTCTATGGAAGGGTCGTCGCCAGTACACTCCTAAGTTTTCTACGTGTAACCACGATCTCTAGCACAGTATGCAGCACGAGGCATGCAGACTAGATTGTCAGCAATAAAAAATTTGGATACTCACCAGATTACCTGAGGCCAGTGATTTAAAAGTTGTGAATGGTTACAGTTGTTTGCAACCAACCCAGAATTATCTGTAGCCAATAGAAAGATTATCATCGGAAATCCACTCGTAATGCAGTGCATTGTTAGGCCACTCACTGCACACTACGTCATCGACATCTTGATACTCTTTTTTCGTCGTTTTCTTGTTCAGCATTCGCGGGGTTTTTAAACAGCATACATTTACTTCCAAAAAAAAACACAATACAATACAACACTAGCTGACGTTTCGGCAGTATCGCCTTCTTCAGAGCCTGGAAGGGTATACTGATATACAATCTACTAGGCCAAGCGCTTCAATAACACTTACAAAAAGACGAAAAAACTCTATGGTAGTTACATTATCAGCAGCTTCTCGAAAACTCACCGTTTTCTCTGTAACTTCCAATGAGGAAGTTTAGAACAACTGATTATAGTCGCATATGGTTGATGACTGCACCATCCCACATCAGAAATTGATGCGAACATACGGGGTCAGGTCGCGTATGACCTCTGGGCATTCCTTCCTGCTACTCATTGTAGGGTTTTTGGCATTTATCCAAAAAGCCTCAAGAAGTTTTCGTGCTGGTGTTTTAGCACTCCCGTGCAAGGATATTGACTTTTACTTCAAAATCGTCTCCGCTATGCTTTTGTATCCTATGCGTGCCTAGTGGGGTG
>UYYA01000669.1:0-39071 GCA_900624975.1 Angiostrongylus costaricensis | reverse complement strand
GAAGACGTCGAAACGTTAGCCGAAAATAAATATATTTATCAACCTCGTGCAAGCTTATCAAGAAAGAATACATATTGATTCGTCTCAATATCGTTTAATGTAGTTAAATGCATGGCACATTCCTCGGGGGTTCAGCGCGAATACTTTCAAACTCGGCTTTCCAAAAAGGAAGTGTGGATTCCAATGGTTCTTACCAGGAATAGTCTTCAAGCATTTCAAAGTTGTTCAAAAAAAGCTGTTGTTTTTGCATCCGTCTGATAGAAAGGGTGTTGGAACTAGATATCCAAGCTATGCACTCTTTGGATGAAAAAGAAAAAAGAAAGACGAGATTCAACTCCTTCCACAGATCGTGAGGCTTATTTCAAGGACAAGAAGAGAAAGAGTAGGGTGAAAACCGTCGGAGAAATCGCTACTAGAAATCATTTCGATTCTCTGTAACAAACGTATTGAAGCCGTATAGAAGCACATATAGCACGAAGTAAGAGAAGAGGAAAAGTGTTACAAGCCTAGTCAGTAATAAAACTATGATCACCCGTATCAGCTGTAGTCCCGTTGATCGTCGAGTGACCCGAGCGGGCGCCAGTAAATCTTCCATTCTGCACTATCGCGTGCAAGAGTAGTCTAGTAGGTTCTGCTCGATCTAGGGACTCATCGAGCATCACATTTTTCTTCTCGGCTCTTTGTGAAGAACTCTGACCATCGGGTCGGTGGTCTTCCACAGTACGTTTGACATCCCGAGGAATCCAGTCACTAACGGCTCTTGTCCATTGGTTGTCATTCATTCGCATTACGTGTCCGGCACACTTTATCTTCGACTGTTTGGCGTACAGAACGGCATCTCTGATTTTTGATCGTTAACGCAGGTCGGAGCATCGGATCCCATCCCTTATTTGTGTAAAACGGGATACTCCTAGCATCGTCCTTTCGACTCCGCGTTCGGTAACGCTGAGAGATCTTTCATCCTGCTTACGCATGGACCAGGTTTCTGACGCATAAGTTAGGGCGAGAAGTAAAACCATGTTAATAACCAAAATCCAATGGTCAATGTGTAACTTTTATCTACTACTCACTATTTTTCTTTCAGCAGATCAACATTTTCATTCAGTGATCAGTATTTATATGCTACTATCAGCCCTTTGCAACCAAGTGGACCTCCACTAGAACAGAGCGAAGTAACAAATCACCAGCAATAACAAGTCGTCGTCGAGCGTCAGAAAAACTCTGTTTGAAGAAACATCTCGCATGTTTCTTACAGAAACGATCAGAAGACAAACAGACAGACTCACTAAAACATCTGTTAACAATAAGTCGATCAATAAAACATTTGTTCTATTACAATCTAACAAACTGTTAGGAGGGAACCACATGCTAAATTCAACTAACCGCAAACCCAGTTCCACAATGGTTATAAAAAATGGACAATATGCATCATTCTCCGAACGGTTCGCCGCTTCATCTTGGGAGGGAGGTGTTGCCAGGTGTCTTGCTGCGGTATACAGCGGTGAGATTCACCAACCCAGCAGAGTTTCTCAAGCTGAGAAGGAGCTCGGCCTTTCCACCAGGAAGCCCAGTAAAGAGTGAACGAATACCAGGATCCACCACCATCTTAGTATCAAACTAGTCGCATGGTCGCAAATCTCCCACTGATCCACAAGACCAGCAACTGTCTATGGTGGTGAAGATCTGGGAGAGATTTTGGCTAGGCTGACTTGGGGAATCCAGCAAACCACAATGGCTTAACCAGCAAATCTCCGAAAGATGGAGATTATGCCGGGGTCCGCACAACCAGTGAGGACGGGCCGTCCAAGTATCCAAGTAGTAAGTGATATGCATTATAGAACGGAGGGTTTCTAAGCCTAAGCGCAAGCTAAACGAAAGACCACATAAAAGCACTCAACGTTTGACAAAAAGTGACTAAAACTAACAAAGTTAGTTAGATTTAGAGCTAGACAAAATTCTAGAAATAAGAACTGATGGTAGGAGTCGAAAAGAAAGCCAAGTATGTTCAGCAATTTCTTTTAATCTAGAAGTAAAACTGGAAAAAGAAATGAGTTTCAATCACGTTGTAGCTAACAGCAGGGCACTTAATGCACTTACGGGAATGAGAACGAACTACCGGGACCACGTTACCAGTAACTCCTCAGAAAATATCGACTACTCCGAACACCAGACGCGCCATATTGCGTGGAATTGGCTCCGATAGCGTGCATGATCTTGGTTACTAGAGACGGTTTTATAGCATAGTCATGGCGCTTTCCTTACCATTTATTAGTCAGCTTGATTTTGCCGTTAACCTGTGCCATTAGATTTATCTCCTATTGTATATTATCAGCGGCAAGTGTAGCGCAGTGGTCGAAGGCGCCCTCCGACACATACATGGGATCGATCTCCGCGTCCATGGCCCACCAAGCGTTCCATCCCTCCGGGGTTGGCAAATTGGCACCAGACTTGTTTGAGAGGATAGCAGCACTGGCTGGATACATCGGTAGGCCGCGAATCAATTTAAAGGCCAGATATGCATTCAATCACCTTGAGACGATGCTTAATGAGGTCGAGTGCTTGGCGCTTCCCAAAGAGACTGATCAACGCCGAGAGTTTTATCGTTTATCCGTTTGTGATCGTTATCGATTTGGCATGACAAAACATTTTTAGCTTGGCCTGCACTTTTTAGCAATGCAGTTACTTATTTAAGGTTTCTAAGCTTATTTACGAGTCCTCTAGGGTGAAGATGTCAGTGACTGTTGGAGATAATGACGATCTTATTGCATTAGAAGGTGGTGAGAAAAAGCTTTCGAAAAAAGAGCTCAATAAGTTGGCTAAAGCCGCGAAGAAAGCTGAATTGAAGGCGCAAGTATGTCCTTGATGTATATTCGTACTTCAAGTTTTAGAGTGAGGTTTTAATGTTCCATTGAACTAAATGGGTGTATTCACAGCACGACGACGTTTTCAGAAAGCTGCCGAAGGTTTAACGCAGGGAAACGATGGCGAGAATGAGGATGTGTCGGCCGGCTTGTATGGTAACTACGGCATGATCCAGTCGGCTGATGTGAAAGATATTATGTTCACTCGAGTATGCAAAATTGACGTCGATGGTCATGGAAAACAGGTGTGTGCTTTTTTTCTATTCGTCTATTGTTTACTTTTATCCTTGCCTGCTGTGGTCCTGATCTCGGTTCTCCTTTTGATTAACATTAAGGAAGATGATGATACAGCTTACTTTCTCTTAATTATGGTCTTGGGCTCTGTGATTCCTCCTTCGTTAACATCATGGAAGGTGGTGGTAACACTTGCTTTCGCTTGATTCGTGTATTCTAGGTCGCTATTAATCTTAGGTTACTTTCGTTTTCCAGGAGAAGCATTGAAAAGTATAACAGCCCTTGTAGTTGTTTCACACTATTGGACTCGAATCTAAATGCGGTTACTTATTTGGAGCATGTTCCTTATTCATAAACTTTGATATCTGACTGAATATTGAGAACAAAGGCAAACGTTAGACAGCCCGTCTTTACTGCTTGTGCGGACCCCAGCATAGTTTCCATTGTTTCGGAGTTTCCGTTTCTAACAAGTCTCATTGGTTAAGTGCAAATCACATTTGCTTTAGAATATAAGAACTGCGGAATAAAACAGTTGAACGAATTGGCATTGGTACCCATTGTACAATATTTTCTCTTTAAAGGTATGGGTGCGGGGTCGTGTACATGCTATTCGAAGTAAAGGAAAAACATGCTTCCTCATTCTCAGACAGCAAATATACACCGTTCAGGTATGCTCTTTTCTAGTGTCAGGATATTCAGCTTAAAATTATCTTTTTTCAAGGTCATGTTTTTTGTTGGCGACAAAATTAGCAAGCAAATGGTCAAATTCGTTTCAAACATACCGAAGGTATATTCAAGAAGATATCCATAACAAAACAGTTTCATTTCTTGTACGTGTCCGCTTTGGGAATTTTTTCCCTACCTTCATAAATTTCGGATCTTAGGAATCCATTGTGGATATTGAAGGCCGCATAGAGAAAGTAGAAGAGCAAATCGAATCATGTACTCAGAAAAATGCCGAGCTTCATGCGATGCAGGTACATTTGATGTGCTACTAGATCTCTTCTCTTCTGCTTAAGATATGCCACATATCATGCTTAAGTGAAAAGGTTGCATTGTTCCAATGTGTCGTAGGTTTTCATTGTGTCTTTGTCGGAACAACGTCTACCACTCCAAATTGAAGATGCCAGCCGTCGACATGACAGTGCTGATGGACTTGCTGCCGTCAATCTAGACACGAGGCTTGATAACCGGTGTGCTGCTAGATTTTTATTATGATAAGGTTTTGTTAAATTATCCGGGTAGTAACTGTTCGCAGAGTATTTGAATTTCATTAATAATAATAGATGACTAACTTTTTTGCGTTTTCAAATCTAATCACTGTCAAGCGTCTTTACATTTCCACTTAATTTGTTTTCTTTTTTCTTCAAATATCACTAGGACAAGCTTTTCCTATCTACGACGTTGGACTTCCGACGAGTCTTTCATAAGTGCAAACTTTGTCCACACATCGGAAACTACTGGAATCATGAACTGAGCTTCACGAAATGGTATGGCGCTTAACTAGGCGATAGACAAGTGGTCAGAGAACCTTTGAACTGTGGACAAATAATACGGATGCTTTACTTGTATAGAAAACGACCTGTAGAACCGCTGTCGGTTAATAGGTTCACAAAGAGCTTTTAAATCGACGACGCTCGCGAGGAGTACGGTGATCAGTGTATAGGGATAAACCTCGTAATTAATGCATTTTTTCATTCACCTTGGTGGTACTGTTGTATAATAATTTATATTTTGGCCAATAAACGGCCACAGAATGCAAATATATTGATACAGATGCGACCCGGATTAGTTGATTGAAGTAGTCCTATGCTGTTATTGGAGAAAAACTTTGTGGGTTTCAACTAAAACTTTAAATTTCGGCTCTAAATGCAATGTTTTCAATATCATCTTAGACTTCGTTTTTGTGGTTTTTATGATATCCGAGCTTTGCGAAAACACAGTCCGTAATGGTCTGTCATTGAGGAAAATTTTGTTGCTTTTAGTGTAGCAGCGCATGGAATACCGGAATTATTTCGAGATTTGCGAAAGGAATCTGTCCAATCAGAAAAATACTGCTTGAAATTGTGACAGGGCTTTTTTGGTTTTTGTGAAAATGGCCACCTTTAGCGGCTCATTAGGTTATGAGTGTTTAGAATATAAAGTAGGGAGGTCGCACTGACTTTAGAAATGGCTCGTTTTTTTGTAGTAGTTTTTGAATGCGTTATTCATTGTTTAGTGAATTCTGCCATAAACAGTTTACTACGTGCTGATGTTATGATTTTAGCGTTCTCGATTTGCGCACAGCAACATCGCAGGGAATTTTTTCCATACAAGCTGGTGTCTGTAAGCTATTTCGTGATACCCTCAATCAGAGAGGGTTCGTTGAAATCCACACCCCGAAAATTATTTCTGCTGCAAGTGAAGGAGGAGCTAATGTTTTCACGGTAATACTACTGTTTCAAACTTTCACGTTCTGCCCATTCCTTTTTCATGTATGGTGCGAAATATAGGCATAGGGATGCTTTGATATCATACGTGAATGGAAATGAAACTGGACTTTGTGTTTTTTATGCCATCTAATGCAGTGTTTAGCTCCTAACGATCTACCACCTCATTGTGACTGGGATGTGTTCCTAGGTATCGGGCTGCGATGTACAGCGGGAGGATTTATCCTGCTGGCAAGGTCTCCCAAGCTGAGAAGTCCGGAGTTTCTATCAGAAAGCCCAGCTAAGAGTAAACCAATACCTGGATCTGTCATCGTTCTTGTACCAAACTAGTCGCACGGTGGCAAATCTCCCTTTGATCCATAAGGGTGGCGAGTGTCTGTGGTGGTGGCGACCTGTGGCTGACTTTGGTCTTGCTTACTTAAGTAGTCCAGGAAACCACAATAGCCAAAACAGCAAAAACCTCTGGGACCCGCACAATCAGTCAGGACGGGCTGTCCAAGTATCCAAGTAGATAATTAAGTGGTTTCTTGTTCGGGACGAAATTCACAAAGTGTTATTCACGTTTTCTGAAATCTAATACCTTTCTTGGGAATCGTAAGCGTTTTGCGTTGTCATAAACCATGTTTTCAGGTCTCGTATTTCAAGAGCTCGGCATACTTGGCCCAATCTCCTCAACTTTACAAGCAAATGGTGATTGCAGGAGATTTTGAGAAGGTAGTCATAATGCTTTCCTCAATTTTGTCTATCTATCGTTGATGTTGTTGTTTAGGTTTTCACAATTGGTGGGGTATTTCGAGCTGAAGATTCTAATACTCATCGGCATATGACCGAATTCGTGGGACTTGATTTAGAAATGGCGTTTAATTTTCATTATCATGAGGTCGTCTTTTCTTCTGATTCTAAGATTGCAGTCACAGCTGTCTTCAAATATGTAGAGTTTTCTTCTGTTTAGGTGTTGCAAACGATTGGATCCGTTCTCATCAGTGTATTTAAAGGCCTTCAAAGCCAATATGCTGATGAAATCGAGGCGGTTGGACGACAATACCCGGCTGAACCATTTGAGTTTTGTGAGCCTGCACTTGTTTTAACGTTAGTGTGCGATAACATTTTCTCACTTTCATCGTTTTGCTTTCTACATTGAAAACCGCTGTAAGTTTTAGGTATCCTGAAGCTTTGGCAATGTTGCGTGAGGATGGTGTTGAAATAGGTGATGAAGATGACTTGAGTACTCCAGTTGAGAAGCATTTAGGGCGCATTGTGAAGGTGATTTATGAATTCGCTTTGTCTTAACAAGATTTCAATTTTTAACGCTTAACATTTGTTTTGAAAGCAAGTCCGCTATTTCATCTTGCATAGTCGACTTTGAAATATTTTTTGTACAAACGAGTTTTCTTTGAAGAACCTTTTATTCCCTTTTCCTACATAAGCCTAATAATTTAGAAAAAATTCAAAACTGATTTCTTCATACTGGACAAATTTCCGCTTGCTGTTCGTCCATTCTACACCATGCCAGACCCACATGATTCAAGATATTCAAACAGTTATGACATGTTCATGAGAGGTGCCTATTTCTTTCCTAATTTGTTTTTTGTATGAGTTTGATGTCACAGATGAATACATGTGCTTAATGCATTATTTCTATCATTACATTATGTAGGTGAAGAGATTCTATCCGGAGCGCAGCGAATACACGATGCCGAATTCCTGATTGAACGTGCCAAACACCACAATATCGAACTCGATAAGATACGAGCCTACATCGACTCGTTCAGATATGGATGTCCACCACATGCTGGTGGTGGAATTGGTTTGTTTGTTTCTTATTTTTCGTTCGTTAATAAAACCCTGACGATTGTTTAGTCTTTGTACAATACCGTTTATAAACATGGACGATAATGATGAAGTTATGAAATTTCTAGTTGTTTTTTAGTAGGTGAGAATATTAGCCGCACTTGTGAACAATGATGGTGCTTTAAATTTACTTAACTAAATCAGTCACTACATGATTTAATTAGCCGTTTTCAACCCTCTGTTTTGAAAAACCACCGCTGCACGAAAGTCACTCTTCCTTGGTTGTTTTTCCTTAGGAGTATTTTTTATTTTTTAGTTTCTCTTCTGTAAAGACTTGGGAACATGGAAAGTTAGAAATTTACCCCAATTTGTAAGTAATAATCATGCTTTTCGCGCAGCGTTATTTTCATGCTCCATCCAATTTGGTGTTTCTTTCATCATTCTGCTCTCCCTCACTCTCTTTTCCTGCCGTCCTCCGTTATCGGTAAACTTGTCAACTGAAGTGCTTTCATGTATCAGATAGTCTCCTCAAAGAATTTTGAGAATTACGAAATGCTCGGAGCTGATCCAGTGTGTGACGAAATAACATTGAAACTAATTCGAACGTTTTGAATGACCACATATTCTACGTCGTCGGTCTCATCTGTCCGTACCGTTCTAGAGAAAATTCTCGGATGGTTTTTTGATAGGATGAAAGATTAAACGGTGTGATTATTCTATGATACAATTTAGAAAGATTCCGTTACCGTATGAGTGGTGTCGACTATGTTAACAAGCTTTAGAAGCTCAGCGTTTACATAGCTGTCATTCCATCCAGTGTTTTCCTCAGCACTTCTCTGCCTTGGTAAAATACAGTAGGGAGATTCTCGATGCTATGTAGGTATAGTAGGGAGCAAAGCCTTTCTGCCTATACTGTATATATACCTCACTTTGACTCATACTGCTTCGTTTTTGGCAAACAATGAATGACTACTTTCCATTTATCAGTCTATTTACTTGTTTTTCATTGCCTGTGAAAACCTATCGAGACTTTGTGGTAGAAGTTTATAACTATTGAACGACCTATAATCAATGCTGTACTTCAAAGTTCTAACCAAGTGCTGTCGTGTTTACTTCATTTCTTATACATTTAGGTTAATATGCATTAGTTTCAGTATGTACGTGGTTGGAAATATTTTAGCATTTGAGCCTCATAAAATCCTACCTTTGTTTATAGAGGATTTTACTAATTAAAGTAAACTGGTGAATCGTTTTTTTTTCTTTCTTTTCTTACCTTTGGTGTCAAAATGCGTGTATGGGGCAACGAAGCGATTTAACGAGCTATATTTTGTACTACACAGCACTATGGTATCGAACACGCCACTATTCTAAACATGGTGCTACCATGTTAATGTGTCAGTATTTACTAGTTTAACTTGAAAATTCAAAATAGACGTGTTATTTTTTAAAGTTTGCTAGTGCCCTTGGAACGATAGATAGGATAGCAGCACTGGCCGGATACATCGGTAGGCCACCGCAAGTCGCTGTGAAGGCCAGATATGCATTCAATCATCTCCAGACGTTACCTAATGATGTCGAATAAATGGTGCATCCCTAGGGATTGATCATTGCCAAGAGCTTTATTCTTTATGTATATAAATGTATATATATAAAGATATATGACAAATGTATATGTAACTACATGCTGGACTCGGAGTTGATAGCTGTGTTTATTTACTTAGTAATTATTGCAACTGTCTCTCTTTTGGGTGAATTTCTCAAAGGAGATCGCGAAATGTTTTTGCGAGTTTGCCAGTAGAATGAATGTTCATCCCTCTACAAGGGTATTCGCTCATTTCTATACGATCACTTAACGAAGTATTCGTATGCGGTCTTGAATCCGTTATAGACAAAGTTGACTATTATTAACACTTAATGCGAAGCCGGTTTTTGACAACTGCTGATAGAGTTACGTGAAGGGTAAGGATTTGATAGACATTTAGAAGAGAGCTTGCTCTGTCTGTAAGTAAGATTTCTCGTTATCAATTTTTAAAAAATTGAAGACAAAGCTTAAATATTGAGAGCTCTTGCGTAAATTCAGTATCCGCAAACATCAACGACGCATTGAGAGGTACTATCAAGTTTTGTTTGACAAAATCCTCTTGATTCCATTCGTTTTCGAATACGAGCCTTAAAGCAAAAGAAGTGTGCAAAAAACAATTCCTGAGCTCTTGAAAATCAAGATTTCGTCTTTGTTGGATAGCAGAACTTCTGTCTGATTGACAAAAAACGATAGATCCCAGTGGTTTCTGTTTCAATTAGTACAGTTCACTACGTAGTGAGACATGTCGGTTTACTGTTGGAAGCAACCATTACCTTCGCATGATATGAGTGGAAATGAACTTTACTCTAAGAATCACACTCTAAGTGTTAAAATTGATAGTCTAGTGCAAAATATTTGATAATACTGCGTTTTTTATTTCATAATACGAGATTCTTTGAATGATTCAGTTTTTAAGAAATCCATAGTCAGAGCGTGGTGCTCAATTGTAGAGCTCTCGTGTGCGACGTAGCGGCATGGCCTTTGCAAGTATCCACTCATTTTATACATCATTTAAGTGTATACTGAATGTGAAGCATTTACCCATTGTCTAGGCACAATAGGTGCCAAATCATAGGCATCAGTTGTTTTACTGATGTTTTCATGATGGTATACAGCTGATGATGACCGATCATGCACCACATTTGGTTTCAGGCCTTGAGCGAGTGACGATGTTGTTCCTTGGCTTGCAAAACGTTCGCCTCGCTTCAATGTTCCCTCGCGATCCGAAAAGAATCACTCCCTAACGATGTCTGTTTTCTTTCCTTCTTGTTGATTGTTGGCCATTTCTCATGTTCGCTGCTCTTTTTTTGCAGTCTCGTTTTGTAGTCAGTATAATTTATGTGATGCTATCAATTTTCTACGTTTTCTTTGTTATCTTGCAGATATTGGGGGATCGGATAAAACATTGTTTTATGGCTTAAAGCACAAAATTGAGACTATTAGTTTAGGCAAACGAACATTTTTGATTAAAAAGTGGTGGACGTGATCTTATCACCAAGAAGGGCAAATGCCTACAACTCAGTTGTCTTAGGACACCATATCTGTTTTTGAAGCGTACTTTAGCCATTAAGAATAAGTTATCGATGTAGAGATCAGTAGCTTCCGTGTATCGCCTAAGACTATGATCAGCTATGTATAAAGCTAGATCAGATTTATTTCGCTGAAGGTTCACCAGCAGATCAATTCGTGGGATGACGTTTTTACTGCTAAAAAAGTCTACTTGGATACTTGAATGACTCGTCTTCACTGGCTGTGCGTGCCTCAGCACAACCTCCATTGTTTCGAGGTTTTGCTGGTTTAGCCGTAGTGGTTCGCTGGAATCCAGAAGTTAGCCTGGCCAAAGTCAGCCCCAGATAGTCACCACCATAGGCAGTCGCAGCACTGGTGAATCAGAGGGAGGTTTACCACTATGCGACTAGTTTGATTCCTAGGTGGTGGTGGATCCTGGTATTGTACTTAAGGTTTCTTTTTCTATTCAAAGGTCATAAGGTTACTTATGACTTCCCATTAATGCTACTTGATATACTGCGTTGCTGATGTGCATTCTTTCTGATTCTATATTTGTTTTTCGTTACAAGCTGTCTCCTGTCTGTTGCCAGCTGTTATTCTCTCCATTACAAAGAAACGTGTCGAAGAGAGTGGTTTTTTTGTACCTGTAGGTCTGCAGTAGTTTCAAGGAACCGTAAGGTGGTATGAAAGGTGAGTGTGACGAGAAAAAACTCTTCAAAAGATTGCTTCGAAATATTCTCGAAACAAGTTTCTCAAGGACATTACATTTTTTAGTGTTCTGAAATTGAATGACGGCATTCGGCCAGTTTAATAATGTCTCCTGTAACGAATGTCTTTTCGAAATCTTCTATGTATTCATGAACAACAAGACCGTTTTATTGGCTACGTTGCCTTCCATAAATGTCCATGTTTTTGAAGGTTACTGACCTAAAGTGAAAGAAACGCTCTAATAGAATACTGTAACTCCTCAAAGAATTCACCTATAGAGAGTGCGGTATTTTCTTTGTGCATGTCATTGCCTAATCTGTCATTTAATAGTCTTTGGTACTCAAGAGTTTTGATTTGAAGAAGTGTTCCATACCTGTCTTGCTAGTTGTCAAAGAAAATGGCCGTAGCACTTTTAAAATCCACTTTCATTTAACTTTGGCATGAATGACTAATAAGCTGGTCAATCAATCCAAAAGTTGCCGGATCGATCAGTAACTGGTTCATTTGTAAGAACGAATGAGATTTTTAACAAATTCTGAAGTCTGAAGTATTACACTGTTTCTCTTCGATAAGCAAGCACAAGTTTGGTATTACAGAATTTATTGGCATACAATAGCTGACGTTTCGGAGCTTTCGCCTTCTTCAGAGCCCTTTTATTCGTTGTTAGTATTCTATCCTCGCGCCCTTGGCACACCAAGTCTTCCATCCCTCCGGGGTCGGCAAATTGGTACCAGACTTGTCTGGAAAGATAGCAACATTGGCTCGATACATCGGTAGGCCACCGCGAGTCATTTAAAGGCCAGATATGCATTCAGCCACCCCCAGTGATACTTGATGAAGCCGAATGCATGGCGCATCCCTCAGGGATTGATCAATGCCGAGAGCTTTATCCTTTATTATTTTTAAGTATTCCAATTAATTGTTGGAGACCACCCGCACAGAGTAACACATGAGCGAAGAATCTCAAATAATACTTTACTTAACCGACTTTCACTTAACCTCTGCATGAAAAATTTTCTTTAAATTGTTCAGCTTACAGAGGGCTGGTATATATCTTTTACTGAGCTAAATCCTTAAGCGTAGCCTCGGTTCGGTAACATCGTCATCCTCATTGCAACGACTCAACTGTGTCCTAACCAAAGCTAGCCGTTCCATGAAATGCACTCGTGAGAGCCGCCTCGTGTCGAATCGGATGTAATCGAGACGCCGTACAAATCTGTTCGTCGTAAGCATTTATTGCTTATTCTTGTACCTAAGCCAACGGAATGGTTTCACTACCTATTTTTATTGATGTGATCTCTCAACGTGGCACGTGTAGCGCAGTGGTCAGAGGTGGCCTGCAACACACATGGGATCGATCCCACTCTTCAGGCCCGGCAAGGCCTCCATCCCCTTGGGATCTACAAATCGGTACCAGACTTGTTTGGGATGATAGCAGCACCAACTAAAAAAACCGGTAGGCCACCGTGTATCACTGTATAGGCCAGATATGAATTCAATCAAGTCTAATGATACCTGATGAAGTCGAATGCATGGCGCGTCTCTCAGGGATTGATCAACGCCAGAAGCTCTATCCTTGATCCTTTTAATCATTCCGCTCAGATTTTCGAAACTTATTCCATCTTTGGGAGCTAGGAGAGTATACATCGATAGCAAAACGCAAATTGGCGGGTCAAGTGATAAGAAGAGCGGATGACGGATGGACGAAAAGAACACTGCAGTGGACTCTGAAAGAATGCAAACGTTCTCATGAAAGATCGCGCAAACGATGGGTGGACACGTTCGTGACTAACTTCAATCATGTGCACATGGATAAGATTTTAGGAATTCGGAATGGGCTTCGTGGACGTAACCATGTTCAAAGCAGACCAGCGGTATGGAACATGACTGAATGAGGGAGAAATGAATGGAAGTTGTGCTCGCACTACCACTGAAGACGGGTCACACAAGCATTCAAGAAAGCAATCAACTTTTCGTGGTGGCACAGGTAGCGAAATAGGTAGAGGTGCTCAAACTGGTCCCAACGGATTCTGGCCAATCGAGCAAATCGTTAAGCATCATATCTTCCTTCTAGGGTTTTCGTGAAGATCTCGATCGGGTTTCGGATTGCTTTCCTCACTTACGTGATACAAGCTGCTCTAAGCGTCGTCTCTTTGACTGAATTTTCAATAACGCTGAGTAATTCTTCATCTTGCATACGCAACGGCCAGGTTTCTAATGCATATGTTAGGAAGAAAGAATCGGCAAGTCGAAAAGGCGGGCACATAGTTCGGTGTTCCTTGTTCTCTTCACTGCATCCTCGATGCTCTTGAAAGCTTCCCATGCCGCTCGCTTCCTTCTGTTCATCTCTGGAGCTAAGTCGTTCATCATGTTGTTTTCCCATGCTAAATAGACGTACTTGAAACATTCGGACATATTCGTCCAGTTGAGTGAGAGTGGGACAAACGAAGCTTTTGAGATTTGACCGTAACTGCTGCTCTTCTGTCTTTAAGATCCTATTTTATCACTTGCCTGCATAGTCTTCAAGTGAGTTGACAGTTGCCTCTTGCTAGTGCGATTCCACGCTGGCGCATCAGCTCGTGTGTTTCCGGAAACAGACGTTTCTTGGCGACTTTCAAACTCTGCTTTCATAGCGCTAACGTGAGAATGTTCAATGAGTCGGTCGTATTCCTCATCGATGTTAGCAACAACGGTATCTTCACAACAGTGGGCTAATGAATTTAAATAAATCTCAGTCCATGACGGTTTTGCGTCTTCGTTTTTCGAATTTACCAGCTTTTTTTCGTTTCCGCGAAAGGTGTACTTTTGCACGAAGGAGGGTATATGGTCTGATCGTGTGTAAAATTTTGGGACAACAGCGACATCGATTAGGCAAAACCATCAACTTATTAAGACGTGGTCTATTTTATTATGCTACTCTCAACTTTGAGATTCCCACAACATCCAGCGTTGAGAATAAGCCTTCTGGAATTGTGAGTTGCCATGAATGGTATTTATCGTCATGATAAAGTTAGACAGCCGCTTTGACACCTTGCTTGTTCCAACGAATCGATGTTCATGGTCAAATTCGTGTCGACGAGAACGCCGACGTCGGCGACTCCTCTACTATCGCACTGTCACATGTTCCGAAGAACAGTTCTTCCTGGTGTCATAGACGGCGTTGAATGGGTGGCGTCGTCTCGTCTCGGCCACTCCAATGACGTAGTACCTCGTCCATCTTGCCTACATAATCAACCCCTTTATCGAAAACCAAATGGAAGCGAGCGTGCATTGCGGGTACAGATCGTCACATTAGTATTTTATGGTTTAGACAGCTTAGAATGGCTCTTGAATTTTAGCAGTCGCTTTGCACACGTCCTAGTCAACGTTGTAGTAACGGGATTTCTTTCGGAGTTAAGGGAATGGTGCCCACGCACTTTACTGTAGTTAGCGTTTGACACCCATGTGTAGCCTGCTGAGCTCTAAACGTGGGGAATGGCTATACTTACCGTTAGTTTTCCATTCTCTCGCAGAGTAGACGGGAAGATTATTTGCTGAAAGCTCTTAGGAGTCTTAAGCGCCACTCATATAATTCCCTGTCACTTGATTACAGGCTTTGGTCAAACTGACTCGTAGACTCCGCATAAACAAGAACACAACCACGCACGCATTTATGAATACGCCTAGCAAATGCAGAAAGTATGTGCCAAATCGGCGCAACGGTAACAGGGAGTTGATGCCGTGGATCTGTTGTCCATGCCGTAATTCATATGAATGACCTGCTGATAACCGTCAAGGAATTAGGGATGTTTTGTTTAGTGATTAGAAAAGTGGTGAACATTCATGAAGTGAGAACACGTCGTTAAAAGGTATGTCTGAAGCTCATTTCTTAACACCGTTGAGATTCAGTCTGCAATTCACTCACTGGTTCTTCTCATCTTCGGTTGTGTATAACGTCTTCAATCCATCACCACAAAAAAAATCTAAGGAGAACTACAATGTGGGAAAACAATCTGAATCTAAGTGCTTAGGAATCCTGCATGATGAGTTCAACGTACAAATTCAAAACACTATTGTCTACACAACATTTCTTATTGGAAGTTTACTTAGCCTGTAAATAGCCTTCTTAGTTACTATGAGAATCGCTATTAGTTGGAGCCAAATTTTGACGGAAGAAACAAAAGCTCGCGAAATCATTTGAAACACTGATCCACTAGAACAAGTTCTAGCGTTTTAAACTTTGTACGTCAAAGTTAAATGGTGTTACAAGATTGTTTGAACCTATTTTACAAATTACCATCTTAAATTAGTTAATTTTACTGATTGAGTCACTGATTGGTTCCTACCGCAAGGTGTATTGAGTTATTGGTTAGAGGACTAAGCGAAAATCAGGAGCAATATTTTATTCCCGCTTGGTACTAAGTCGATCTATGTCTTCGCTAAGCTCAGCGGTCCAGTCCATGGTTACGTAGGTCTGATGATTCGTAAGCTCATTGTATCTTTCGTTCAACTCGACAAAAATCCGTAATTAAGTATTTGGGAAGTTTAGAGAAAAAGTGTTTCACAGACGCCTCTAACAAGGAAGAGCTCCACATCCATTCAGGTGAATTCCGGGATGCGGAAAGCCATTGCTGAGTAAACTCGCTGTTCAGCTGTTTTCCGGAATAGTTGCCTTCGGCAGTAAGCGATTTTGGCGGAATGGTGTCACCTTGTCGGACATCCTTGCTTATAGGGCGGCCTGAGTATTGAAGAACGATTTTGTTGTGCTGTCGTGGCGATAGCAGTCAACTGCACTCCTTATGTTGGAATGGGTCTACTCTTCAGTCGATGATCCCTGATAGGATGCCCTTTGTTTCACATTCGTCGAGCGCTTTTCTGTGCTCGGAAACTATTGGAATAAAACGACTTTAACGAACTCATTTGAATTGCTCGATGGTAACGAGTGGTCCTCTACACTTGTCATCTTCAAGTCTCTCACCTCTGTTTTCATAGCAAAGATTTT
The DNA here is from genome assembly GCA_900624975.1 of Angiostrongylus costaricensis. NCBI lineage: Eukaryota > Metazoa > Nematoda > Chromadorea > Rhabditida > Metastrongylidae > Angiostrongylus > Angiostrongylus costaricensis. Next base: position 22,976 of record UYYA01000669.1, on the reverse strand, counting down.
TTACGTTTTCTTTTTCCATGCGCCACTTTCATTGTGTTCTAAGGAGCTTTGCTGAGTTTCTAACTAATACAGCTTTTTGACTGAGTCTTACTTACGAGTGAAAACTGTATATAAGAGAAATACAATTCGTTTTTGATGTTGAACTGATCGTGTGTGGTTGCACAGCGAGAGTTCACCTTCATAGTAAGGATGGCCACAGAAGAGAGAAAGAGAAGATGTTGAGACAGAACGACGGGCTCTGCACTTGGTTATCTTGTCTACAAAAGCGGTAGGCTTAAGGAGCAGTAGCTCTGCTGCTCCGTAACCTGGACGAGTTTCTTTGTGCCAGCTAGAGTTACTGGCTGATCAACGGATTTGCAAGTGGAACAACGATATACCAAAAAAAATGTGTTTCGATTTTTTACAAGTTTGATAGTGCAGCCCAATATGCGAAACATGGATGTTTACGCCAGAGAGTCGTAAACGTGCTGCTGTTAACTTAATCACGCGCTGTGGTATCGAAGAGTTCATTTTTTCCCGTTAATATCATTACAAAATTCCTTGTAATTACTCAAAAGACCGACTTTCAATAAAACTCGGCATACACAGCTAATATACTTATTTATTTGTTCTTATACTGATCTCCTTAGGCTGATGCGAGGTTGGTATAGGTCTTCGTTGTCTTTGTCGTTGTTGTTGTTGCTGTTGTTGGTGTTGTTGGTCGATGACTGACGTTTCGGCGATTTCGCCTTCCTCAGACCCGTGCTGTTATGAGTGGGACCTCCATTCCCACGGCTCTGTAGAAGGCGAAATCGTCAAAACGTCAGCCATCGACCAACAACACCAACAGCGACGGGAACAACAACGACAACAACAAGGAAGACCTATACCAACATCGCGTTGGCTCAACAAGACCAGTTTGCAAGGTCATATAAATAAATATATCTTGGTAATTAAGTATGATTTTGAAACATGGAAGACTATGCTCTAGCGATCTACCGCACCTCAATTGCAAAGACATCCCAGTATCACGTATTCCACATTTTCTAAAACAGGAATTTCATTACGTCACGTTCTTCTCGCCTATGCTAAAATTCCTCCGATACAGGAAACAGTAGATTTATGTGTAGTCGTAAGTTGCGTTCTGATATGGCTGTTATCACTTTACTATCATATCTTGTTGCCAGGCGCCCACGTCTTAGCCCACTTCTGCTGTTAATTCCTCCTCTTCAGCTTTTGGTTAAAGTGTGTAAGACATTCTCACTCCGGAATCTTTCGTTTATTTTCAATGACGTCTTTGTCTTCGTTTCTCATTCAATATGCCTTATACTTGAAAATTCTCCTAAGTGAGTGAGTGAGTGAGTGATTCTCCATGACAGTTGAAATAAGCTTAGAACAAATGAAATTCGAGCATAAACAGAAATTTTACATCCAACAGAAAAATTTCTGGGCTGAAATTCGCAACGTTTATTTCACTACAATACACCAATATACGGGTGTGAACTGTACTTTCATGGCAAGAGAAACAAGTAGGAAAACGATGAGTCACATATGACTCATTCTGATACAAATGTGTAAAGTTTGCTTCTTGGTGAGATGATTTCACAACAGTGAAATCTTATTTTTGTTTTTTTTTATCAAGCACCTTGCTTCTTCCACAAATTTTTGAAGTTATTTGGCGCATGCTTCCTCACCTGACCATTTTACCATATTTATCAATGGAGGACTCGAACAGGCACTGATAAAATCTCCATTCGTCTGCAGCAGTTGCTTCCAGTTGCGTTAGAGGAAGAGGAAGAATCCTACACTTCGGTTATTGGGCGGTTTGCTCTACTGTTATAGAGAGGAGATAGCTATGCATAGCGCACCAGCATCGGCTTTGGAATAAGTTTACTCTTCGCTGAGCTTCCAAATAATAATATTTGATTGCTTGGGAAGCTCTACAGTGACGTGGCGCTATTAATTAATAGTTACAGGAATTCTAAGGAATGTAATGAGTTCAATGCCCACACAGCGGGATTCCAACTACTGTTTACTGACAATTCGATGTTTTTCTTCAATAAGCAGACACTGTGCGGCTGCTATCCATCAACTAACTTAAATACTTACATCAAATAAACGGCTCTGAAGAAGGCGAAACCGCCGAAACGTCAGCTATTGTATCCTAATAAATCCTATAATAACAACCTCGTGTCTGCTTATTGAAAAAAAAACATCGAATTATCAATCAATGCCGAGGTTAAAAGAAAGTCGGTCATGGGAATTGTTTACTGACAGTTCTCTTTAGAAAGCAGTTCGCTTCTGTTTAATTCGATGGACGTCTAGGAATGACAAGATCTATTGATGAAACGCTGCGATTTTCATTGCTCTATCGGTATAACAGACCCGCAGCTGGCGTTGAAGCTTCCTGGCAGCCCTTTTCATGTCGAACTGAATCCTTCCAATAACATCTCAAAAAAAAGTCGGGGTTATATAATCAATTCCTCTCCTTATGTGAGAAAGAGCCTTGATCGATCAATATCAATCGGTTTAGATCTGATAGACTTAGAAAAATTACGAGAAAAAGCACTTCATGTTTAATGTCACCAATTTTTTCTTTCGCTTAATTTTGACTAACACCAATCCTGTCCGAGGAATATTTCCATGTGCAGGCATCGGTAGAAAACAAATATGGTGCAAATGCTGTCTTCAAAATATTTATTATTCATCAAAATGTTTACATGCATAGATAAAAAAGGACAAAGTTCTCGGCGTTGATCAATCTCTGAGGAATGCGCCATGCATTCGACTTCATTAAGTGTCGGAGGTGATTGAATGCATATCTGGCCTTTAAATGACTCGCAGTGGCCTAACGATGTATCGAGCCAGTGTTTCTATCCTCCCAGACAAGTCTGGTACCAATTTGCCGACTCCTGGGGGATGGAAAACTTGGCGGGCCATGGGAGTGGGATCGATTCCACGTGTGTGTCGCAGTGGCGCCTCCAAACACTGCGCCACACTACAGAAACAGGCAAGGCCTATAAAAGTAACTTGTACCATACAAATTTAGAGCCAACCATTTGGGATCTAATAACTATCGACTGAAACGGAACTTTCGTTTTTTGTCCAAGGTCCTCGAAAGGTTTATTTGCTCTCTTCTGCTGAATGCAAACTTTTCTGACTGTTTTTTTTTGGTGAAGAATCCATTGAAATGGGTTTCATCGTTTGCCATTCTTTGAATAAAATGTTTCGCCATTGACTTGATGACGTACTTATGAATTTCTCAATTACATGTTTATTGCTTGCTTGCTGGTTCTTTTCTCATTTTTCGGTCTTCATATAGTCGAGTAATGATTGAAGTGACATATTCGCTAAGAAATATTCATGTAGTTTTCCTAAGGAACTTTTCTTAAAGCATAATGTTCAGGATGCATTGAGTACAATGCATTCAATGCGAACATAATGGCCGCTATCTTAAAGGAATATATTGTAGCTCACACTGATTAGAATCGAGAGATTTTTGCCTACAAGGTACAATATTTTTTACTCTTGATACTTACTTATTTGGTACTTGGACGGACCGTCCTCACTAGTTGTGCGGGCCCCAGCATCATCAGCACTTTTCGGAGATTTGCTAGTTAAGTCACTGTGGTTCCCTGGAACCCCGAGGACAGCCTGGTCAAAGTCTGCCCCAGATTTTTTACTCTAGGAAGATAAATTATTCGTTTCCTAGAGTTAAATTTCGTTCTTTGTTGTTGGATAATATGAAAAATACTTCATATTTTTTTGAAATTGAAGAATTGTGTACAATAGTTATATTTCCCACTAAGGGAATAAGATCGAGTGTCCTAAATAAGGGTCTGAATACAACCATAACGTTGCTGAGATATTTGCAAAACTCTGGACCGCAGGTGTCTATGGTGGGGAACGAACGCGCTATTATCCTTTCCAGCGAGTAACGCGTTCACCACCACACCATGCGGGTCCTACGTTTCTCCTGTCTCTCAGCTATTTCTATCGATCTTTTTGCCACAGCAATCACCCGTCAGTGGGGTTGATCTGGGGAGCGCAAATCGGCATAGAACCCAGTTAAGCTATGGCTGTAGTTGAAATCACAATGTTTAGTATAGCTGAGAGAATGAAATAGCTGAGAGACAGGCGAAACGAAGGACCCGCATGGTGTGGTGGTGAAAGCGTTACTCCCCGGAAAGGATAATAGCGCGTTCGTTCCCCACCATAGACACCTGCGGTTCAGAGTTTTGCAAATATCTCAGCAACGTTGTGGTTGTATTTCGCTTAGTAACCTGCCATGAAAATTATAGAAGGCAGAAAACAAAACGTTAAATAAAGGTCTGAAGTTCTTAACTCCTTATTTATTTTCCTGGTCCAGATATGATCGTCGGTTGTCGAAAAATCAGTTTCCAGCGTCACCTATTAAATAACCAAAGAGCACCTCAATTTATCTTTGAACTACTTTAATCGATTTTTCTTGAATCATAGATGATTAACCTTTTTTGTCAGAATTAATTTAAGTCTTATAAATTTCTCCCACACGGTCTGTTCCGCCTGTCATTTCCACTATGAAAATACGGTAAGGATTTTTTTTCTATGAATGCTGTCCACACAATGTGTTGAAGTTCACCGAACAGAACATTCAACATGTCGATGTCTACGTCGTTAAGAAATTTGCTGCTCATGCAGTTGTTCTTCTGATTCCTATCTCTAAGTAGTAAAGCTTTGACAAGGAAAAATGGGGTCATCTCGTCGAAAATCTACATGAAGTACTTCTCCATGAGCACTACATTACCAGCTTCAACGAAAATTTGTGAATGGATCAATGCTTTCCACCTTTATCGGCCAGTGTCATTATGGTACTCTTTTGATAGCACCGATGATAAATCCGACGAAGGAGGAGCTGAGAAAGAAGCGTAACCATTTCAGCTTTCCTAAAAAGCTGTGGCGTGAGTAATACAACAACAGTGATGCTGTACAAATCTGAGTTCAGGAAATCGGCACCACACTTGTCTGGAAATAACTCACTTGCTTCAATCCACAAAAAGCTGATGATTGCCTATGGTGATCATTTGGAATGACCCTAACATGGCTAAAGAATTCTAGGGTAAATCGACTCGACTAGGATTCAGAGATATTCCGAGGGAAAGAAACAGTTGGAAGGCTTTCATACCTTCGTAGAGAGCGGAAGTGAGAGAACAAATCGATTGCAACAAATGATAAGATCCGAGCAATGTAAGGTGTTGAGTCGTGTGAAATGAATCAATAAATAAGCGAAACTACTATTCAGCTCGATAAACACGATAATCGTGCTCATCAAACCGAACGCAGATAATTCCGATGATCAACTTCCTATTAGGCTCGGAGCTGGATTAGAAGTGCTTCGTTTTCCTTCTCAGCAATTGCGAGGTTGTTATACAGCACACCTTTACTTCCGTTCAAAAATAGACACAGATGTTTCAAAACCGACTTTCATTTAACCTCAGTATGACTGGTCAATATGTATTCTTTCTTTGATAAGCTTTATTGCTAGCTGGTATTGATACCAAGTTTTGCAGGATGGATTGTCCTAAAAAACCCGTTGTTGTTGCTGGACAATCATTACTATCAACAGCCAGTATTCTGTATGAAACAGCACCTCCGGCTAAATCTGCCTTATTCGAGGGATGCTCCACTGAGGCAGATCTGGCTTGAGACGAAGATGAAAACGGCTCATCGAAAAGACGAACAACCGTGGACCATCGACTCGGATCACCGGCTCTCATGAAGACGAAGGCGTTGAAACGTTAGTCGAATAAAGATTATATATCAACCTCGTGTTAGCTTATGAAAGAAAGAATACATATTGAATACGGAGAGTCAAGTCTTCGTGAATTACCAGAACTTTCCAAGCGAAACAGTGATAAACCATATCATGGAAAGAAGAGACCGTAAATGAACGGCCAAGACTGGGCCTTTAAAAGAACAAGGTGTTTTCGAGAGGGACTACCAAAGTTATGTGACTGAAACTATCTATTCTTTGTCGTATCCAATCACAAACGCTGTGAACTCATATTTGTGCACCATTGTTTGCTCTCTATGATCACGGTGTTTTTCATCACCAATATAAAAAGATCGAGAAGAATCGTTCAAGAATTGTAAACCTTTATCAGAGAATCACATAACATATGGGCAGAATCGGAGTTAGATTACCCAGGCTTTTGTTTGAAGTGAGAAATCTTCGAGAGAAATCCGTCGTAGTAACTCTTCAGAGCTAATGTCGGCATCCGATTCGTTAACTACCTTCCGTTTTCGTCCCGTGTCAGATAATCATAGCTTGCTCGTCCTCACTTAACAATGTCGCTGCAGAGATATGGTGTCCTTAGATATCACAATATTACTTGCTCTCATTTTCTCTTCAATCTCTAAATATTTCTATTAGTCCTAACATATGAAGTTTTACCACGTCTTCGTAGCTAGAAGGTATTCCTGAAATCGAACTGAGATTTATGGCCGGGGTTCATCCGTTTTCATCTAGTAGCTCAGATTAGATTGAACTAGTGCTTAGAATCATTGCCATCCTAGCAACAACATGGTCACCAACAGGGAAGGCCGAGGTGATGGAACTGTAAAACAGTTTCCAAGACTCAATGGAAAGCAGATCTTGCGCAAATAGCAAACTACTTGGCAATAAGAAATTGTATTAGGGGCCGCACGATTATTCGTGAATTGTGAAGGTGGACCACTGAAGCATCAAGGATTAAGTGTCTCGTCTAGCTCCTTGATAGTAGCACTTGACAATGTTGGTAATGAAACATTTTTATCTAACCCTGCACATCTTTCTACTCATCTAATCAGATTTATTAAAGCGTAAATAAATCGTTCGGTGTAAGCCCTTGAGGAGCGCCCTATGCATTCTATTCCACTTATGGCATATCTGGCGTCGAAATTGACTTGATTGATCTACCAATGGACTGCGCTAGTGTTATGAAGTCTTGTACTAATTTTCCTGTCCTAGGAAGGTTAGGCTTCCCCAGTGCGTGATCCAACAACGGAATGACATCTGTTGCTGTAGTGGGACCTAATAAACAAATAGTTGTGTTCATTTACTAGGCCCTCCCTTCTTGACTTTTCCATTCGAATATGGCCTTTTTAAAGAGCTCTCCACTATCTCGCACAATGAGGATATTTTTACTCTAAATAAGTGATTGAAGGAAATTTTAGCCGAAAAGAATGATGATCTCTTACAATGTTTACTTTTTATTTTCTGCCTTCTATAGTTTTACGGCAGGACATTAAGCGAAATACAACCACAATATTGCTAAGATATTTGCAAAACTCCGGACCGCAGGTGTCTGCGGTTGGGAACGAATGCGTCCGTCCTTTCCGTGGAGTAACGCACTCACCACCACACCATGCGGATCTTTCGTTTCGCCTGTCTCTCAGCTAGTTCTATCGATCACTGCCATCAGCAATCACCTGTCAGCGAGATTGATCTAGGGAGCCCACATCGGCATTGAACCCAGTTAAGCTGAGGCTGTAGTTGAATTCATAATGTTTACCTTTTATTTTCTGCCGTCTATAATTTTTATGCAGGATATTAAGCCAAGTACAACCACAATATTGCTTAGATATTTGCAAAACTATAGATCCTATCGCTTCTGAACTCTCGTTTTTGTATTGCAGTTCGTGTCAACAAAGCTCAAAAAAGACTTAGCTCAGTGGATTAGGAAATCTAAATTCTCCCAGAAGTAATCACCTGTTGACATCGAAGAGTAGTAGTGCGTAGTTCTCATCATATAAGTCGTTAGTCACAGGATGAACACAGTGTTTGTTACTCCAGTGTGAGTCACGACGTCGTGAGTACTAAGAAAGCAAGAGACAGATGGCTACATGCAGAGCCAACACTATTGGTATATCATTTTTAAATTCCTGTTTCTGGAAATTGGAACTATTTTCTTTAGTTAAGTGGAATCCATGTTGATGTGACCTTTCTAGGTGTTGTAGAAACAGGCAATTTCCACCATAACGTCAGCCATTTTGGAACCATCATTGAAATATTAACTTAGCGTTACCTTGTCAATGTCGAAGTCAATGCAGTACTGGATTCCTGGAAACGCTGATTGCTTGCTTTACTATAATGCCTTCTAAACGCTTGATTAGCATCGTCACTATGGTGACTATGTTGTCGATCATCTTGCTTGGTCACGCATCCCATATGGAAAACCATGAGGCCCCATAGTTATTACATTTTTTATTCTTTCATTTATATCAATTTTATTCAAACAGCTACGATTGCACTTTCCACCTATTTAATGTCGAGCATGAAAGCGTTCGAAGTCGATGATGTGGAATCCGATGCGACACGTTGCTAGGTTCTCATCGGAATTTCCGACGTTGTCTGTTTTTCTGAGCACGAACGTTTAACCTCATTGCCTAGTTGACACAGCTGCCCGATGAGGGAAGAGGCTTAAAATAAAGCAGTATACTTATTTTTTGAGAGGTTTAATTCTTCCACGAAGTCAAGAAGTCAATCTTTTCATCCAAGATCCAACAGTTCTTTATTATGAAAGTTTGCTGTTTACCTCTGCTGAATGTATTGTCGTACTTACATTTTCATCATTATTAAGGAATTGGTCGTCAACAAAGATGATTCCTACGCCCTATTGTGTTTTAAGCAAATTTCCAATTTGAGTGCCATTCATGTGAGGGATAAAGCATAAGGATCCTGAAAGAGGTGGGGGTGAGGAGTGTAAGTGGCTAATGATGCAGTTCATCAGCAGAAAGCGTGGTGCTGGTTTGACCCTCACCGGTGATTCACGTGGAATACATTAGCTCGGTGATCCCCAGATTTAAAATAGAATGAACTCGATCAGCATTCTACAACATTCATAAAAAGGCGAAACCCTGAAGCCGTAGTCGAAATAGCTTAGGAAATCCTCGGAGACCATTGTGGACGGTGAACGCAAGGAAAACAAATCGGATGCAGGATGTGTTGGGATCCGCACAGGTGTAATGCCGGCCCATGTAAAATGCAAAGAGAGATTATTTGAAGGAATTGTTTTGATATTTCTGTGTTGAACTTTCATAAAACATAACTCTTCAGTGCTAGACCTCATGTCTGCTTATTTTTATCTCATCGTGTATTCATACTGCTTAGGAGTTCCGTTTAACATTGAAAGCAACCATAACTTTCGCACAACACGCATTAAAATCAATGCACATCATCGCGATCGCTTTAAATGCTTGTCTGATATGCCTTGTGGCTGCAAACTCCGGATCTTCTGCATCGACAAGTTCTTCCATTCGTACTCAAGTAATTTGACCTTTTTCGAATGCTTGAATGAAAAATTTTCACCCGATCACCATCTGTTTAACGATTTCTGAACATCTTATGGCGTTACATTAGGGCATCTCATTAACAGAATTTAATGGGAGAAGGGGATAACTATACTCTCTGCGAGAGTTACTTCATTCGCCCTACGTCGAAGCTTCATTGTTCGTTTTATGTGCTTATTTAACAAAATAAATACATTGATGGCTACCTACAATGTGGAATTATATTTGGGCTTTTCGATGACCCATGTTCATAAATGAATGTACGGCCCTTAGCCTGGTTGTAATTTGTCCGTTGTGTCTTGTCTGTTGTTTGGACGGATTTTTTTTTCTCTGGAACCTTGAGAAGCTCGTACAAATACGTTTCTGGTTTCTACGAGGTTAATTCCGGGCAATTAAACCATGTAGCACATTCGCGCCTACGTGAATTGATATGAATGCATGTGTGGGGGAAATAACTCGGCTTTTCAACTTTATAAAGCGTATCTTAGTTGGCAGTGAACTTAATCAGTCAATGTAAATACCACCACAATTTACAGAACAAGCTATAGCAGCTCTTATTCTATGCTCATTAAATTCCGAATTTCTGAAGTCAGAAGCCCTCATTTTTTGCTTCTTTTCATCGAAGTTCCTCTTTCGAAAGGGGAAGCGAGCAAATAAGTGGGAATTCGTCGAGTTGGACGCGACGATGCCCACTGCTTTTCATTGCCGACGGCATTTGTCGCGCTTCCGTGAGAAAGTCCTGCAATTGCCTCATTGCAGTGATACTTTTTTAACTCATAGCTCCAGAAGGCTTAAAAAAGATAATCACATTTTAGAGATATCATATCACATCCTCTAATGTTAATGTGATGGGACGAAGTTTATTCCGTAATTCTCCAGCATTCTCAGATTCTCAAGCACTTGGACTAAATTTCTTATGTAGATCTCACAAGCCTTTAGCATCTCAAGTATTCCAGCTTAAGCTCTTATGTAGTTCAGTCTGTCAAGTCCTCAAGTACTCGAGCTTAATGTTTTCTATAAATCTCTCAAGCCCATAGATTCTCAAGTGCTCTACCTAAATCTCTACTTCAAGTGTTGAAAATTGGCCGTTATCCAAAATCCAGTATCATCAGGTGTTAAATCCTAAGTCTATCAAATCACTTGGTGTACCTGTGTGTTTTTTTTCAAACGAAGACCATTATTCAATTGCTCATTAGTGCTTTAGGCTTTTAAACCTGCAATCCTCTCGAATTTTTGAACTCTTTTCTAGTAAATTATTGAATGACCGGATCTACTGGAATATTATAATGCTGAGATATTTGCAAAACTCCGGACCACAGGTGTCTGCGGTGGGGAACGAACGTGCTATTGTCCTTTCCGGAGAGTGACGCGTTCACCACCACACCATATGGGTCATTCGTTTCGCCTGTCTCTCAGATAGTTCTATCGATTAAGTTATAAATCTTAAATCTATATCTAATCTTCTCTTTATCTATCTTTATCTTATCTTAATCTTATCACAATCTTAACCTTTTTATTTACTATTCTTTTTTTAATCGATAGAACTAGCTGAGAGACAGGCGGAACGAAGGACCCGCATGGTGTGGTGGTGAACGCGTTACTCCCCGGAAAGGACAGTAGCGCGTTCGTTCCTTACCGCAGACACCTGCGGTCCGGAGTTTTGCAAATATCCCAGCGTCATTAGAGTTATATTTCGCAAAATACTCTGCCGTTAAAAAAAGAATAGGCAGTAAATAAAAAAGCTACTGGATTAAGTTCCGTTTAAAAAACAGTTTTAAAAAATAAAGTCGCTTTTCCAATGTTACGAAAGAAACCTGAGTTTTTCTAGATCTATACGGGACGCAGAGCACTCTGAAATCCTTTCCATTCTTTAGCCGTCAAAAACGTGGACACTGTTCTGCAAAATTCGGTGTCCAAGGGAATTTCGAACCCACGACTCCCTTTACGATGGATCACGCGTTACCCACTGTACCATAGAGGACCTTGATTTGCCTCTCTATCAGCCAGTCTACCCTAATGATGCTATCAGGAGTTACCCGTCAACCGTAATGGTCTACTTAACACAAATCGCATTGAACTCAGAGAAGCTGAATCTGTGGTCAAAATCATACTGTTTAACTTTGACGTTAACAATTTGCCTATTAAACGAAGAAGGTAGTGATTCTTTTTGCCGAGGTTTAATGAAAGTCGGTCTGAAAAATATCGATTCGCTATGCCCTAGCCAATATCACGCCGACTGCTGCAGAATGCATTGCCGTCAACAATCTAGATGATATTCGATGGCGGCAATGTATCAGCATACGTCCTATATAAGAATGCACCGTCGAGTGATTTTCCTCATTCGATCGGTGCTTCACTTCAATGGATTCGACTGCATGCGACGGCGAACAAACCAACTACATAGCAAGGATGATCAGCTGTAGATCAGCAACTTGGTTCATCGGCTCTGAAGAAGAGGAAGTCGAGGCATCAGCGGAATAAGTGTTTGGTAACAATGTCATGTTATTTTTGATATATTTATTTATGTGATCTTATAAACTGATCTTCTTAAGCTGACGCGAGGTTGGTACAGATCTTCGTTGTTTTTGATGTTGTTGGTCGATGGCTGAGGTTTCGGCGACTTCGCCTTCCTCAGAGCCTGGACGTACTTTATGTTAGAATACTTTTTATTATTCGGTGGAAACGAAGGTTAAAGTGTTAATGAAGATGAAACTTTCAAATAGACGCCATATTGAACAGAAAGGCCACTCACCGTGATGTTACGTGCGGGACTGGCCCACACGTAGTTCACGCGAGCAAGACAAGCCCCTGGGTCAAAATATCATTTTGAAATAGGGCGCCAAGTCACGCGTGATAGTGAGGCATTCGTCCTTCGGGTTCATCTTTGGATTTTTGAAATTTATCCAAAACGCCTCAAGAGTTTTGCGCGTTGATGTTTTTTGATTCCTGCGCTAGGATCCGCACATTCACTTCAAAATCATCGCCGTTGTGCTTTTGTGCCCTATGCGTACCTAGAAGGGTGTTTAAACGAATTTTAGCTTTCCCATCTAGATGTTCTTTTATGCGGACACAAAGTGGTCTACCCTTTTCCCCGATATATTCCTCGTCGCATGCATTACATGAGATCAAGTATATTATACCTAAACTCATGCAATCCCGGTCTCTCCCGTTAGGACAAATCATACAGTTTTCTGAGTTGCACAAACGATCATAGAGATGGTTTCGAACTAACTGGCGGCGTAGGGTATTGGGTGGGATGTCAATAATCGTTACATAATTTTCAGGACCGCTTTTGCCTAAGCACTTTTTAATGGCGTGACTTACTTCATTTGTTACGAAGAGTAGCTTAAAGGGGATCTTACTTACGTCCGAAATATTATTTTGGGAAACTACTCAACGTTTTCCTCTAACCCGAGTGGCTTCTACTTCGTAGCCATTGGAAATGGCAATTTTTCGTGCCAGGCTTCGCGATTCCTTCCTTTCCTCTTTTCCTGTACACACATTTTTAGCCGTACGATACATATTTTTGATAAGTGCTTTTTTCATGTGTGAAGGATGAGAGGAGAGGCAGTGGACTAGAATGTTTTTACTACTTGGCTTGCGATACCATTTTGTTAAATAGCCACTTACTGAGAGCTTTATTTGGATGTTTAAGAATGGAAGCCAGTTCTCGGTAGGTTTTTCTCGTGTAAATTTTATATACTCTGACTGTCGGTTTAAGAATTCAAAGCACTCATCCATCTGTTCTTGTGTGGAACAGACGATGAAGCAGTCGTCTATATATCGACAGTAGAGTAAGGGTCGGTGATCGAGAACTGGAGCTTCCACCTTAGACATGAAAGCGATGGCAAGGCTTGGTGCTAAACGCTGCCCCATCGCCAACCTTCTAATTTGTGCAAAATATTTGTCTCATGTTAGCTTATCGATAAAGTAAGGTACATTGATCACTTATACCGAAGTGTAATGAAATTTGGTCTACAGTGATAGTATTTCGCTTTGTTCAAGCTTGTCTGATACCGACTTCTGCAGGATGAATTGAAAAAAAGGGACAAAGCTCTCGGCGTTGATCAATCCGTGAGGGATACGCCATGCATTCAAATTCATTAAGTATCGTTGGAGGTGATTGAATGCATATCTGGCGTTTACAATGACTCGTGGTGGCCTACCGATGTATGGAGCCAGTGCTCCTATCCTCCCAGACAAGTCTGGTATCAATTTACTGACCCCAGAGCGATGGAAGGCTTGGTGGGATGGATTCCACGTGTGTGTTGCAGGGCGCCTCCGACCACTGCGCCACACGCGCAGCATGGACTATCCGTTGAAAAAGAATATATCGACGGTTAGTTATATCAACAGTAATCGTTTTTTACAAAAAAGCGTTGCTGGGTGACAGTGCCTCATTGGAGCGGTGCTCTACTGAAGAAGATCCGACTCGGTGCGACGACGAAGACATCAAATCGTGAAGACGAGCGGTTGTAGACCATCGACTGGGATCAACGACTCTGATGCAGACGAAGATGTCGAATCGTTAGCCGAATAAAGTTTATTTTGTCATTATCGTGTTAGCCCATCAATGAAAGAGGATACATTGATTATTCATGCCGAGGTTGAGGAAAAGTCGGCTTGTGAAATCATAGTGACACCGTTTCATTGTGATATCTGTATTAGTTGGTCAGTGGAATATAGGCTTCCAGTCAGTTTTGGGCACCGAATAATCACTAACTTGAATTTGGAATAGAATGAATTTTGAACAGAATAGTCGATTTTCTATGAGTTTACCACGAGGGAGTTTCTGACGTTGCGAAGAGCACAGTTTGAAGCTTAAGTTATAACCGTTAGCAGTAGGAGTGCAGTATTAACGATGTGACTATACCCAGAATGGAAATGAGTACAAGGACCAAAGCGATGGTAAAGATTGTACGAACAATAGTTGAGCGAACTAGTAGAGATTGCTTATAATCTCCCTTAAATTCGTTCTGTAATGGGCGGAGTTTCGACATATGCTCAAAGCGAGATCTAGAAAGTTTCTTGGTTAGTTCGATCCGATAGAGCTGCACAGAAAGTTCGCGAAGGCTAGACAAAAGCAGACAGAGAAAGTAGATGTGACAGCAGTGCAGTAGCTTATACAAAAAGTTGACTGGAACGACAGATGTTCGAAGGCGTATGTAGCTGACAGCTGCTCATTCAGTGTCGGAACTGTTGAACAAAGGAAAAGAGTTCTTGCAAAGAAGTTACAGAATCTCTATTTGGTGCGAGGGAGGTGCATGAGATGGCCACTAAGAAGCAATTTGCAGAAACTGTAAGGATAAATAAATGTGGTTACCACATAGCATAGTTACAAAGATGGTACTTTACATAGTTACAAAGGTAGCACTTACATGCTTGGGCATTTGGATGGCCTGTCTTCACCGGTTGTGCTAACTCCAGCACAAGTTCCTTCCTCTGAACATTTGCTCGTTTAGTCATTGTGGCTCTCTGTAGTCTTGAGGTCAGTCTAACCGAACCTTTCTCAGATAGTCACCACCACGGGCAGTCACCGTTCTTGTGGATCAAAGCGAGATTTTCACCATGCGATTACTTTGATACAAGGGCCATGGTGATTGCTAGTATTGTTTTTCCTTTCCGCTGTGGGCTTCCGGTTGGAAAATTCGGAGTCCTTCTCAGCTTGGGAGCCCATGCCATGGGATGAATGTTCTGCTATAGATCGTAGTCCGATCCTCAGGAACACCTCCCGGCTACAAGGTGCTAAACCGTTGGGATGTGTGCAAAAATGGCAACATGTGGTAACATCGAAAATAGGAACTATTCGGGAGTCCCACCCGTTACGACACGGTTCTGAGGAAGACGAAATCGCCAAAACGTCAGCCGTCGACAAACAACAACAACAACAACAACAATGACAACCATGCCAACTTTGCATCGGCTCAACAAGATCAGTTCATAATAAGATGTGAATAAATATTCGGGAATAGCTAATGTATCAGTTCTATTCACTACTTAAACTTAATCAATATGCAACTTCATATGTATCGATCGTTCAATAAGTCTATTATATGTACATCGACTTGACTGGATTTTATTTTTTTTTTTACATGACCGAACGTGCAGACATTGTCATACCAGAGCAATGTTTTCGTTGAATACGTTTAGCCATATCAATAATTTATGAAGATGATCGGATTTGCATGTGGTTGGGAAGCTGGCTGAAGTATTTTAGTTTTCTTCATGAATTTCGTTGAATGGGGATCGAATCAGTTCCTCTTCAAATCCTAGGATATTCGTGCTGTGGCGCTTCTAGATCTCATGAATCGGTGAGAACTTCCCAGACAATTCGGTTGTCAATTTCCTGACCATGCAGAATGTGAGAGTTGGTTGGCCTAAGGCGGAGTCGAACCATTGCCTTGCCCCCTGAATGGCATCACTACCACTGCCAATACTGGCACCATTTGACCGGATTATTTATTGAAATGTCAAGCAAACAGTTTTCTTTTCTTTTTGTTTGTTTAACAGCCATGTGAATATCTGCCATATCTCGTGCAATATCACTTTTAGCCCACTCAAGCTCGATTTGAAATCTTGCAAGTATGAAAAACAGACTTCAAATTTACAGCATAGTATGGTCGTCGATTTGAAACAAGAACTGAGCGTTATCGACTACTTTGGCGCCTTGGTAGTATGGGTGATGTTCTTCACGATTCTTTTCATTGTCTCTGCTACTTGTATCAACTGGTGTTGCATTCAGAAGCATGACGACATAACAGTGCTTGAAGAGGTGAATAATTTCCATTATCATTAATTATATTTTATTCGTTAACTGTATCACGTTTATGCTTTATGCAAGAAGAAACTATGAATCTAACTCGATCAGGGATCAACGCTCATTTCCGATACTCCTTATCGGATTAACTAATTAGATGAACATCTGCCTGAAGGCAAAATGTTTAAACCGGTTTGAAAACGGTGTAGGAGAAGTGTGTCTCCTATCAGATATCAATTAGATTTTTAAAATTAGAAATTTTCCAACTATATTTCTTTTCCAGAACTTTCACGAAAGCTGCATGAGTTGCGTACAGCCGCTTCATTCACCTCCATGATTAACCGTTTCATAACTGAGAGTGTGCTTTAATCGTGAACTCCTATGGGTAGTAGAGGTTCATCCCGTTACCCTACCTAGTTCGCTTAATATGAGAAGGAGCTGCATTTCTGAGCCCAGCTGAGTGCTAATCTACGATGCAATGGAACCCGTCAAGGCACTCGTGGCTAGCTTTTCGCCAAACCAATCAAAAATACTGCGTATTGTCACACTAAAGGTGTTGTGGTTTTCCTGTCGCCTGAGCGAATGAAACCAACTGAGCTGCTTTGGGTACAATGGATGTTAAGAGGGTTCGTTGGTGACTGCCCGAATTAATCGAAGATTAACGGGCTCTTCCTGCCTCATGAATGAGTGGAGCTCATTTGTTAGCACTGGTACGTGAGAAAGATGAATGAAGCTTGGTGGTGTCTGCTCGAATTACACAATTAACTGGATTATGGATGACATACGACACCGCTTCATTTCCTGAACGTGGGATATCGTTAAACTAAGAAGCTGTTCTGGAATTCCACAAAACTCCTATTGTATTGTTACATTACGGCAAATCTAGTGATATCATTCAAATGCGCCTCGCTTATGATACTAGAGCTATCAACGGATGAACAACTTGCAGCTTTAGTAATGCCTAGCGCGGATGCGAAACTGCTGTAGGAATAGCTGACATTTTGATTCCATGAAATTGGTCAGATTCAGCATAACTACAGTAAGATGCATTGGCGAGTAATCTATGTTCATTTTTTCTACTCAGCACAAGCCACTTAACACATTCGCGACGCGGGACATTTAGTCACCCTGCTGCTTGGGGCGGCACCCAATTTTCAGCCGTTAGGGGAAAGCTGGTTATCGAAAAAGAGACTATAGTTTTTCGATAACTAGAAAACTTGACCGGCTATGAACTTGATAGAGACTGTAGAAAAGGCTTTGCTCTATCGCCATGTCGATGTGAATGGTTTATATGCTGCTATTTACTTATATTTTATTGCGGTCCATCGAGCATCTTGCTATCGATAGAATTATCTGAGAGACAGGAGGAACGAAGGGGTCGAACGGTGTGGTGGTAAACTTGTTACTCCCCGGAAAGGACAATTGCGCGTTCGTTCCCCACTGCAGACAACTGTTTTGCAAATTATGCTATGTCCATCTCTGTATTTTTGATGGCCATCCGATGACTAGGATTGTTTGTTTGCAAGTGAAATAACAGTCGTTTTTAGTCAAATAGTAGTCAAAGAGCTTGTTCGAAAAAGCTGTTTGGTGCATTTTTGTGCGTAGAATGGATGTTCTCCCGGCCGAAGCATACTGCAACGTGTGTGTTTGATAGTCTATCGATTGACTACAGTAATATTAGGAAAAGGCAATATTAACTAAATTCTTCGAAGCATTCTCGATAAATTTCATGAATCCAGAAGTGGACCGCATGCAGGAATGTCTCATTAACACACAATGTCTCAGACATATTTCGACGTGCGAGAGGTCCATTACCCGTCCTTGTGAGCTCTTTACTGTTGGTTTCCACGTGTAATACTCACTGGAGGATGTATAGATAACGATGACTGTGTGAAGAAACTGCTTTGTTTCCAATTGTGGTTCTCCAGAGATGATTGGCTAAATGGATTGCAGCAAACTTGACCTCTTCAGGCTCCGAAAAAGGCGAAATCCACCGAAACGTCAGCTGTTGCGAATAATGTACGATGTACGATAACAACCTGATGTGTAGCACAACCGCAACTATGCTGAGATATTTGTAAAACTCCGGGCCGCAGGTGTCTGCGGTGAGGAACGAACGCGCTATTGTCCTTTTCGGGGAGTGACGCGTTCACCACCACATCATGCGGACCCTTCGTTTCGCCTGTCTCTCAGCTATTTCTATCGATCAGTGCCGTCAGCAATCACCCGTCAACGGGATTGGACTTCTTATTTTAAATTTATAAAAGTAAAACATTGTGAAATCAACTACAGCCTCAGCTTAACTGGGTTCAGTACCGATGTGAGCTCCCCAGATCAGTCCCGTTGACGGGTGATTGCTGATGGCAGTGATCGATAGGACTAGCTGAGAGACAGGCGAAACGAAGGATCCGCATGGTGCGGTGATGAACGCGTTAACTCCCGGAAATGGCAACAGCGTGTTCGGTACCCGCCACAGACACCAGCGGTCCGAAGTTTTGCAAATATCTCAGTATCGTTATGGTTACGGTGATGATGCTTTTTCAAACCAATCGTGATTTATCCTGGGCATTAATAATCAGTATCTTCTTAGATTATTAAGCTAACCCAAGGTTTATGCACAACTTTATTCAGACGAGGACGTGGAAACGTTAGCCGAAAAACTTGTTCGTCAAGTTCGTGTTAGCTTAATATTCCAAGATGGTGGTGATGATAGTGTTCATCATATGTTGCAAAATAATGATGATGAAAACCAACAAAGACAACGAAACCTTTTTGAATAGTGCGACATGTGGACGGCATGACTTCACAGTTAACTTCATTTCCAGCCCTCTCCTATCCCGTTCCTTCCATTTTCTCTCTACTGCTGTCCATTTTCTTAGTTTTCTTTGAGTGTGATCCGTTTTCTCCGCGAATTTCTGCCACTCTTCTTGAAATCATAGTCAGTCACAAGTAAAGCTGCTTGTGAATGTGGACATAAAGTCATTCCGTCACTCTGTTGACCTACGTTGACGTTCTACGTGACCACAAAATACCACCTCAAAATGTTTCTCCCATCCATCTACTCTCAATGTCTTTCGCATCCTATGATTTCCGATCTATTCTTCGCCTTAAAAGTGATCTTATTAACTCGTGCTATCGATGCGACTAAGAAGATCCACATCGTAGGAATAAACGGCTGTGGACAATCGACTCGGATCATTTCGGTTCTGAAGAAGGCAAAAACGTCCAAACGTTTGCCTCAACAAAAGTTTACACGACAGCATCGTGTAAGATTAACAACGAAAAATGTACGCCGACTATCCATACCGAGGTTAAATGGGAGCGGGCTCACAAAAACTGTCTAAAAATGCTAGCTTTACGTTGTGCCGGTTCCACTTCACTTCTCATCGTACATGTACGCAATTAGTAATTAGTTCATAAAGTTACCTTTGTGGTTGAAGTTAACCCACTAGTGAGCCATTGATAAGCCACTTGAGAAGCTGTTAAAGCGAGCGTGTAAGCTCGGGGATTTAGATCCATGTGTTGATCCTGGGCTTCATTTAGACCATGTTGCTTTTAAATTTTGTTGAGGTTTCGCTCCACCTCTTTGAGTAGGTTGCAATAAATGTAGTTTAAATTACCAAGTATTTATTTTTATTTTTTATCGAACCAAACTCTATGTATCATGATTTTGATTTTCCTCCAAAATTTTTCGAATAGAAGGCTGTGTAATTGATGAACAGCGTAACAACTTCCAATGGGGTTCTGTTCGTTCCTGTAGTGGAACATAGCTACTCAATTGGCCTTGGTAACTGGAGGGACACAATAGGAGTTACAATCTCTATACAATTTTTTTTCTGTTTTGTGGAAAATGTAGGAAAAGGGAGCTCCGTGGGATCCTCCGTGATACTGATTTATCCTTAGCTAGGATTCTGAGTGTGAATATTGAACTGCTTTTGAACTTGAAAAGCGCTGTCGAAAAGTAGACACTTCCTATGCTCGCTGTCTCAGATCCCAAAAACTACTGCTTCCTTATACGATTAACAGTGAACCATTGGTGGGGAATAGACAGCCCGTCAATATAAGGGTACAATATCATTTTTCTATTCATTTGAGAGAAAGTGTTACTTCTCGATATCGAGTATGACATATGTACCTTAGTTGTTCTGTGCTGTCGTTCAACTCCTATTTTTCATTGCCGTAATTTTTCTTACGATTTTGTAAAATTATTCCA
This sequence comes from Angiostrongylus costaricensis, assembly GCA_900624975.1. NCBI lineage: Eukaryota > Metazoa > Nematoda > Chromadorea > Rhabditida > Metastrongylidae > Angiostrongylus > Angiostrongylus costaricensis. Next base: position 2,718 of record UYYA01000669.1, on the reverse strand, counting down.
GCACTGTAAGCTGCTCACCTTCACGGCGATAGTTTACATCTTAGTGAATATAATTGATAGGATGCTCCTCAGTGTTACTTACTAATTTCTAGTGTTTCTATTTCAGTGGGGATATCACCATAAGGTAAACATGCGTATGGGACCGCATCGACCGTCAATGGTAGCCCGAAATATTCTTCAGGATAAGAACAGCGACGACGAAAAGGAATGACGAGACCTTCGTCCACGTTTCATAGGCTTTTTCAACATGTTCATTCGCTTTCCATTAGTTCATAGATAGATAGATTTGAGTGTGTTGTTGTGTTTCAATGATTTAGTCGGCTTGTAAAACGTGCTAGATGTTTTCCGCAGTTTATTGCTACTATTAAATTTGTATACTCTACTTTACTTTGTACTACACTAATAGATCTCATTAATTGTTACCATAAGAGGATCCAGATAACAAAAGACCTACTACCATATTGATAGTGCAAGGAGGATAATCCAATAAAGTTTGCGAATTGTTCGAAAATTCTAGCATTCTCGTTTTGACTATAATGTAATCCTATGCTGTCCTCTATACCACTGCCACGCAATCACCTGTATCACCTGTCGCCTCGTTTATTGCCGAGTGACCCGAATGGGCGCTAGTAAACGATCTATTGCTCTCTCTCACTTGCAAGAGTAGCCCAGTGACAGTGGGTTCTGCTCGCTCTAGGGACTCGTCGAGCATTATATCATTATCATCATCTTCTAGGCTTTTCGTGAAGAACTCTGACGATCTGGTCGGTGGTGTTCTTGCAGCGCGTTTGATATCGTGAAGAATCCATGCACTAACGGTTTTTGTCCACCGGTCGCCCTTCACACGCATTGCGTATCCAGCTCACCATATTTGCGACATTTTAGCGTATAGAATGGCGTCTTCGGTCTTTGACCGTTGATATAGGTGTCCCATCTCAACCTCGTAAACACAGAGAGTATGTGCCAATTCGGAGTAGAACAAATAGAGAGTCCAACCTTGGATGCACCTGCATCCCGGAAAGGTGTAAGCAGCTTTTGTTTCTCGATTCACCCCCGTGGACACGCCATGTTGCCTCGCGACTAGCCGATGAGGATCACTCTTTGAGGGAGACTCGTCCAATAACTTAATTTTTTTTATAACATAAAGCCTTCGGTGTCGATCAATTTCTTAGGGATCTGCCCTGCATTAGACTCCATTCATTGCATTCTATAGGTGATCGAATGCGTATTTGGCCTGTAGTATGACTTTTGGGTATTGAACAATGCAACAACTTATAATTTCTATTAAAGCAGATAAATTTGTGATAATTTGCTGACTCCAGACGGTCAGAGGGCTTGGTATGTTTAGGTTGCGTGGACGAACCAATATGACCATGTGTATTGTAAGGGGCTTTTATCAAAATTCTCACAATATGATGAAACTCTACAAATTGTCTAAAATAGCTTCATTTAAAGATTTTCCCTACAAGCCATTTGAGGTCGAGACACTCTCGGTTTTTCTTTTCGAACTCTTCGAATAACAACGCCCATAGCTCATCAACAAGATGCCGTGCTGTACTACCAGCACTTGCTGTTCGCTGGAGTTACGGTGTTTCCCATTATGGAACGGTTTGTTTCCAATTTTTTTCAGTTTTTCCGAGATACCAAGTCTCCTATCGATTTTTAAGAGTTACGCATGAACTCCTGTTTTCCTTACTACACTTCCGTAGCACTTAAGCACTGCGATATCGAAATGAAAAGTTATGTGTAAGTAAATCACCTTCCATTGCGCTCTACTACAACATCAAAATATATGCGGGGAGATCTTATACCTAAAAAGCTAGTTTTTACAGTTTTTAAAACAACTGCGGAAAAACGACAGTTATGTCCGCTCCAGTCGTTTTGAGAGGTTTCTTTAGTTCTTAAGTTCACCCACACACTTTCGTGTACGACCACTTTGTCTAATGTTGAGGTACAGAACCACAACACCAGTACGCGACCAATGACATTTTCGCGTTATTTGCTGTGCTCCATCACAATAAGAATCGTGTGGATTGGATGATATAACGCCTCTTGGATCAGAACTCCCCCCCCCCCCCCCCCCCCAGGTGACAGCGGCGAGCGATTGCGCTGCGCCATTAGACCATGAAGTCGTGCGCTAATAGTTCCCAGGATCGACTTTCTCTTAACCTCGGCATTGGAATATAAATGTGTCGTTTTCTTGTTCAGCAATCGCGAGGTTGTTAAACAGCGTACATTTACTTCCATAGAAAAACACAATACGATAAAACACTAGCTGACGTTTCGGCAATATCACCTTCAGAGGCTGAAAGGGCATGCTGATATACAATCTACTAGGCCAAACGCTTCAATAACACTTACAAAAAGACGAAAGACTCTTTGGTAATTAAATGATTAACAACTTCTCGAAAAAACCCACCGCTTTTTCGTGACTTCCAATGAGGAAGTTTAGAACAGCTGATTATAGTCGCATGTGGTTGACGACTACACCATCCCACATCAAAAATCGATGCGAACGTACGGGATCAGGTCGCGTATGACCTCCGGGCATTCGTCCCTGCTATTCATTGTAGGGTTTTTGGCATTGATCCAAAAAGCCTCAAGGAGTTTTCGCGCTGGTCTTTTGGACTCCTGTGCGAAGATATTGACTTTTACTTCAAAATCGTCTCCGCTATGCTTTTGTATCCTATGCGTGCCTAGTGGGGTGCTTCGTCTTAG